>JAQIXX010001719.1:0-30707 GCA_034700605.1 Willowsia nigromaculata | reverse complement strand
CACACAGACACACAGACGGGCAGGTGATCGCATTAACTATCTTAAATCCGTTTACAACGAATCCGATAGTTAATAAAGCCTGCCTCAAAACATGTCTTCATTTTTGTATACACGGAAGCCTTTACAAAAATTAGAGCATTTTTTTTTGTAATATTACCGAATTTCTTATGGTTTTGCCTCCGCAACCTGACTGAAGGAATGAATGAATGTGAGAATTAGTTTTTCAAACTCCTTACCATGCTAAATGGAATGTGTTTTAAAACCTTTCCCTTGTCATGAGGAAATTATTGGAGTTTTCATTTCATTTACAAAGGAAAATAAACGTTATACTTTTGTCATCTTCCTTGTCTTATTATCTTCCTTGTCTTATTAAGTGCTCAGAGTTGAAACCCGTTTTGAATGATAAAATGTCAACAAGATACTCAAAAAATCAAATGAACATTTTACTGCAATACATTTGATAAGAAGCTATTCATTCATTATTGCAGCTACATGACATTATCGTTTATTGCTAACTACCTATATATGCTGCCCATGCGAATCACTTGTTTCATAATCTCATCCCATTTTCCCTCCTGTTGGTTCTTAAATTTTCTCTGATGATGTTGAAAAGGTAAATTGCTGATTAAACACGCAGTGAAGATTGAATTTACAAGATTTTGCTTTTCTCAGTCGCTTCCTTGCTTCCGCATTGTTTCTAATTTCCCCTCAGTCCCTGAACTCAAATACAAACTTCATTTGCTATGAAACGGTGATGGTGACAAGTCACAGCTTATGGGTACAGTACAGCTCTAGGGCCACACATGTACTCACGTACTTTGTTAGGATGACCTTTACATTTTTATTAGACGGAAAAGGCGCTGCACGATTTACAATCGACGCATATAATTACTATTGCATATTTTACTTCTTCATTTTTCTTGTCAACTGAATGTGCCAACATCTTTAGTTCATATCACCCCCTTATCACTCCAACAGAAGCAATACAAGTTGATAGCCGTAAAACTAATCATCATATATTAATCGGGACGGGCAATTGACGATACAGATTCCACGTTTCACAGCCAGTCCTCCAAAGACCAGCTATTATTCAATTCTGATTATAATAATTATTGCATACTTATGACTATTGGATTTTTAGACAACTTTCTTGTTTGATCTTTTTAAATTGCATAGCATATTGCAGTTCTACTTGCTAACGGAGTACAACAGATTATATCCTGATTCTGATTGACAGATCGACCATCTTATTAACTCTGTGCCTACACCTGTGCAAGCACCAATTTAGTGAATGACTACAACAATGCATACCTATAACTTGTTATGGTACAACTTGCCGCTCAAGCAAGCAAACATCTTCGAATTTTGCCTTTGGTACATATACGAATATGGAAGTATAATAAACATTTAAACTGTGTTACACAGCAATAAATGAAATATTGCAGAAACACCTCCTTTTGATTCCTCCTGCTGACTTTCTTTTATTCAATTTCGCTGTCTATCATCAGCATCACCAAAAGCAAATATCATCCTCAGTCTTCACCATTTACCCTGTTGGCTGTTATGCCACATCATATCCTTGCTGTGAGCAAGAGTGTCGACTGATGCTCAAATTATAATTGAGGACTGGAGGGAAACTACTATTTTTTTTACTTATATTACATAAAGCTTCATTATTGTAGTCAAAATTTTCAAGAAAAATTCTGCTGATTCACCGTCATCATGGGTGATCATCAATATGATCATGATGAATAATCGTGCATTGTTCAAATGAATGCAGGAAGTATACGTCAAAATTTGCAACGGATCAAGGGAGACTTGACTTGATTAGATTTACGAAGAGTGTAACCGTTGGCATAATGTGTGCACTGCACAGTAGTAGACGCTCTCAGTATATGTGAAAGGAAAACAATAACCCAAATTATATGAATAACATTTTTCTACGAATATTTGGATTTTGAATACTTCCTGAACTGCTGCGTCATTACGGGTTTAACAAAGAAAAACAGGCTTCACGTTTGGGTTGAGGCATTGAAATACGCTTGCAGACATTTTTTTGAACGGATTAAGTACTCCAATTGAAACAAAATATGGAGAGAGGGAGAAACTAATGAAATTTTGCTTGCGGATGGCTCAAGTATGCCAAACGGTTAGTATAATAAATAATTTCTTATTGGTTAAAATCGAGAAATGGAGAGATAACACAGAAAATTATCACTCATAGATTTCCTAGGACCACCAACGCGAAAAAGGATACAACGACACCATTATCAATAGTGTTTTGCCACAAATCCAATTAGTTAAACTCCATGTTTGGCTGCTTTAATCATATGATGATGATCACAATCGTGTTGAATGAGGATCATGTATCCTCCCTTGTTAATAACAGTATAAATTCACTTGTAATTATTATTATAATTTTCAACATATTATTTATTTTGTTCGCTTCACGTCGTCCGCTTGTCTGCATTGCGGTGATGGTGGTGGAATAATGAGGTGTAAATCATAATCGAGTTTTCTTCACTGCGTTCAGCTTCAGCTTATCAACAATAGCAATCTTCATCATATCATCGCTATGCATCAGAATTTGAATAAATCACCTCGTTGAAGAGAGAACAGGCGATTTCATTGAGAAAAGAACATACTCTCTGATCACTAATAACAATCACTTGAAATTAGTTGCTTTTACGCTCCCGCGACACATATTCACTGATTGTATTGCAAGATTGAATGAACCCGTCACCATGTCTGCTTGGTTAATGGTGTGCTTTAATGATAGTATAATTTATAATACTTTACCCCTTTTAATACCACAACAGATGGCAATTTTATTTCTGTACTCCTTTTGAAAAAATAAAGTGTCATAATGTAAGATGGATTTGTTCTGGATATATGGCAATGCTAATGTGGTACATTACTTGAAAGGGTAACGTCTTCGAAGAAAATTTTCTTTTTACGAGGTCATATACTGTAATTCTCACTTCCATTAACTTGCAAATTATGTGTGAAATGAGAACTGCATTGCACATGCAAAAAAAATCCCATTTTTTTATTGCAATTCGATGGCTAGAAGTTTGGATCATTTCACATAGAAGTCATAACACAAGTCAAGTTCACACGTGCTTTAAAATTATGAAGAAAGCACTGACTTAAGTTTGGAACATTGACATTGCAATGAACTTGCAATACATTTTTTTTATTTCGCTACAGTATCCACGTGTGTGATCATGATAAGCCTTTTATTATCATATTTTTATTATTATTGCGCCATGTACATGTTGAGTTTGACTTGCATTTGGGAGGCATCGAATACTGAAGATGATTATGCAAAATATTGAAATTCAAAAGCCCCAGTCACAAAAATGCATGACGAATGAACGGATGTAGGTTTCCTGGTTGTAGAGGAGATGAAGATAACAGAGTAACGATATTATAATTTCGCATAATATATAATTCGATTCTATTTTTTTCTGTTTTCTTTCAGGTAAGTCATTGGGTCCATGAATAAATCTCCATTAAACTCGACTTTTATACTTTTGGAATAAAGTACAACTTAAGATACACGGTAATATGGATGCTGATTTGTCTTTTTGGAAATGGAAGTAGTTTCAGTTCTAATACTAATGCATATAAAAGTTACATATAGTTGCCTTGGTACATCTGCAATTTTCGCCATGTTACAAAAATCTTGTTTGCAATTCTGTTGAGCTACTTACCATTTTATCTATTTAGAGATTCAAATGCCAACTTCCTTCATCGATATAATTTTTTATACTAGGTTAGCAACAAAATAATACTTCTGAGCTGACATTGCCTTTTGTAAATTAACATACATACTCAATCAGGTGCAGTCCAATGTAGGCAATGGTACTTTTAAATGTGCATTTTTAGTCAATGACAGGTATGAAAATTAAGTGGTATACAGAGTACATTGTAAACGTAATAGAAAAAACGCACGAGCAAAAAAGCGAGATTATAGGTACTGTACATCCACTTTAGAGAGAATAGACTACTATGTAATTGATTATTGATTAGTTCATAATATTTGCCTAAAATGAAAACGAATGACGTCAATATAATATACAGATAATTTCAAAAGTAGACTATTATGTTTCTTTCATTAGATGCAAGCGAATATACGTATAAAACAAGAAGCATGTTTATCAGGTTAATGGGTTTTCGTTGTTGTTCTTTTGCTTGCTTTGAGATACGTGCCTAACTGATCAAAATATTCACTCAGAATCACAATGAAAATATCTGTAAAACCAAATCTGTGTTTTTGCGCTCTCGCATCGTCGTACCTCCAGATAATGCCATTAATTCGTTAAATATAAATTTCATAGTCATTCTTTATTAGTTTGTGGTCAATTATGGAGAAAAAACAAAAGGAGAACAATACCGCTCAGTGAGATCTTTTTGGTTTGATAAAGATCTCTAAAAGTAGTCTTATCTTTTAAAAGAGTTTGATCTCTTATCAGTCAATCAGTTTTCTGTAAATATTGAAGAGATTAAGTCTAACAATTAGTGGCAAAATTTATTTAATCTTCACATTTTTTGCCATGAGATATAATTAAAGAGCAATTGTATCTCAAGTCAGGATCAAGACCTCCCGCAGAGAGTTGGTCAGTAGTGCCAAGTGCCAGTTACAATATGTATATCACTCTTTCTATTAATTGCAGCCAAAGATGAAGATAGTGAGACAAAAAGGATAGATGAATGTGATGATAGTACTGCCGAACAAAAATCATCACATAAAATGCGCTAATCAACAAAGAAAGCAATTAGGAACGATTTGCTATCCCGCTATTCCTCACGTATTATTGTAAAGTTCTAAACGTCATTTTGAACATTTTACGACTCATTTCTGATTGTTTATAGCGTTTTCTCGAGATAGGGCGTTTCTGTCGTGATCATTACAAAAAGATACATCAATATTTTTAAAGGCTCGTCCTGTAAATTATACTTATGCCAAATTAATTTAAATAAATTGATTTTTCATTTGTAGCATACAGCAATTCATTGTTTCGTATAACAACTTTTATTTCAATACCACCAGTCCAACTTTTACTTTCCTTATGAAAGCGTTTGAGTAGAACGGTCCTCTTGACCATTATTTTCCTTCGCAGTCGTCGTCGTCGAAACAATGATTGTATACGTGCCTATTTCTCAATATGTAATCGATAGACTTTTAATGCAGCATGGCATAAATAATGTGTAAAGTTCAAATATTCACGTAATAAAATTTTTATGGACTATTATTACCAGTTACTCTGTGGTGTTTCTTGTGTATAGTTGGCACCAGTTTTCACAATGAAATATAGCTACACTGCTTCGCACATAGATTACAAATTTATGATTCATAACATATCAATGAGATCCATGTGCAAACAAAATCTGTACACGATTACACCAATTTATCGAGATGAGTGATAATTCTTTTGGTTGAATTTAAAAGACATAAACGCATACACAAACGCAACGCAAAAGTAGTAATTTAGGCACTGAACTGGTTCTTGAATTGTAAAAAAGCTCGCTTTCCAAATGCGACAGTTTAAAATATTATACGGTGTAAATGAATGAATGGATCAATGAATAATAGTGATTTGATACATGGTAAATTTGCTGCAAATGAAATCATGATGCAATTTAAAGTTCAAACTCTACAAACTTTTGTGAAATAAATCCTATAGCGACTTACGAAGAATTTGAATTAGATCGTCTCATCAAATAACAATCGCGAAAACTATCAAATGCAATTAATATGAAATGTTGTCTGTAAAAACATATTTGCAAAGTTACATGTAAACGCTGAAGGTACTGAACTGATACTTCGTAATTACGTGATCGCTCATCTTTCAAGTCTGAAATCATTATTAGCGTAAAATGGAAAAGTTTCTTGAAACTTGCTATATTTAAATTCTCCAAGTGATATCCGGTGATGGGGTACATTTCACGTAATCCTATTAGCTGCTGTTCCCAATGCAGAGAGTCACGCATTTCACTTTCATTTTAATAGCTTTTCTGTACTCGATAGAATGTAACCAACCACACCACACATGCTTGATTATTTGCAACTGTTTGAAAGCTAATCTTGGTAATCCTTGAACACACCTTTTATTGCTCATGTTTTGCAAACCTTTTGAAGTTTAACTACTCCTTCGGATTACACAGATAATGTGAATCTTGTTAGATATTTACATGCTCATCATTTAACAAGCTCACCAACAGCATAACGCCCGCGATGATAGTAAAAACTCTGAATTTTTTATGAACAAAAACTTAATACCTACTGTAAATGGAATATCTTGCTTAACTTAAAGTTATGACAAAGTTTAAATACCTATGACTCAAAACTACGGCACGGAGTTCGTGATTTTCAACATCATCCCATTACCATCAAAACATTGTAAAAACTTTTGTCAGAATGAATGTATCTTTTCAAACGAACTTCATTTCGTCAAAGCTTTAAATCTACACATTATTCTCATTTTGAATGGTGGTAAGTGAACCTTAGCATTTAGCAAAAAAAAGTATGTCTGTCATCATCGTGATAATTTTACCTGCACTTTGCAAGTAATAAAATGTGACTCATGCTGATGCTGTGTTGCATTCACAAGCAATTTTACGATGACTCGATGACGACGTACTTATCATCAGAAAACGGAAATGGAAGTTGTAAAGCGTTTTGTTTCTTCACTCTTTTTTTTTTGAGGGTATCCACCTTCTTCTCATTTCAGTTTCAATGTTCATCACTCTGCTTTCATATATATCTTGACACGGTGCGTGCCTCTGGAGGAGTATTCATCAAGTTATGGCTTTTCGTCGTTTTCATCCCAATCACTCCTCTCTCTGTAGCATCTATGAAATGAAATGTTGTATTACCTGTGGAGGTATAATACTCGTTGTTGCATTCACTATACATTTTTATGCACTTTTGTAACAGCGTCCTAGTTCACGTAATGATATTGTAGCTATTCACGCGATCAATCAAACAGGTAGATCTGGCTGGCTGGTATCTCCTAATTGTTTTTCGCTAGCTTTGAAAATAGCAAGTGTATTTGTTGCTGATTGCATTATGCTTATGCTATTGGCTATTAATTCTGTTGGATTTGCTGGTAGGCAGGTATTCTAGTGCTAATTTCTACACATGAGTAATTTCATGATTATAGGATCGCGATGGAAGTTGTGGAAATGCACGCATCCCAGCAAAACAGTCTTAGTTTCAGTTCATGGTGATGAGTGTAACTTGCAGACAAAATATTATACTGAAAGACTTTTATGGCAAGTGGAATGGATGCAAGCACGTGTAAAAATAATGATAATATGACATAGATATAAAATTAATATTGAAAAATGCGTTTGCATTCATCTTGATTTACATGAAATGTTAGTAAGTATCGTTTAAAGTTTCTTGTTTCTTTCCTATTACCACCACGATCTCCCTGAAGCATAGGTTACGCATGCAACACGCATATTTTTTTGTTGGGAGAATGAAATGAATTGGGAAAGGTATGTAGAAAAACGATAATTACACCTATTTAGCATATGATAGGCTTTCAAATGTTACGACCAATCCATAAAACAATTCACTTCATGTCAATTTGTAGAAACAGGGATATGCTTGGTAATAATAGCAGTATGGAAAGTTAGGTATATGTAGGAAGGAAAATCAGTTTGAAATTTGAAAGTCGTGAAATGAATATTTGCCCAATTAAATCGCGACCTGTAGACTGACCGAGAATCACGAATGGATATTAACTGCCACTGCCGTGAACACAATAAAAGCAGTACTTCAGTTTCAGATTACAATGATCTTGTTAAAATTGATGATATGGCTTATTGTGTACGAAAAACAATAGCACGTGGCATTTGTATAGCTATGTGTACTATATGTACGCTAAAGTTGTTAATGTCGATACGCTAGTGTATCTCTGGACATTATATTTCTATTTCTTGACTTCCGCAAAATAATTTAAACATACGTTGCATCATAATTGAAAGTTATTGTAATTTACTGTTTCGAGTAAGAGGAAAGTTATTGTGTATCATGTTTATTAAATAGTAATATAAAGGTGTTTAGAAACTGATTAATAATAAGAAATGAGCCATTATCCCTATCATATCAATTAAAGTCAACCCTTTAAATCTTTCGCGAATGCTATCAGTTTTAAGTTGTAAATTGTGATTGATCTAATATGCAATATAAGTCATGTCATGACATACACGACAAAAGTACATCAATTTTTGATTAAAAATACTCTACCTAAATAGTTTTTCTACGTATGCTTTACTGTTCTTGACAATGAGATCATGTAAATCTAGGAACGACAAAATTGCAGAATCTCACCGTTTTCTATTCACGACATCATGTAAAACGGAAATTTAAAAAACACTGCCGAATTGATCGACCGAATTGCAACTTAGCATATATGTTTCGTTCTTACATTTTTTGGTGTGGTGAACAGGTTTTGCTTGAGTTACATTTAAAAATTTCATCTCATTATAAGCCATAAACCCATCATCAGTGGCATCCCTGTCAACAAGAAAAACATCACTACTATTAACTGTATTGACATTATGAAAACATGGAATCAATCTATGAGCGCAATCGTCGCCAACATTTTTAATCGCCAATAAGCAATAACCATAATAATAATTATTACTATGGCAACCACATATCCACTCACCAAGACAACTACAAACTGAACGAACGTGCCACTTCACTTTTCATGATAATGATTAGATGCTTTGCTGTCTTGTAGTGGGCGGCGCTCACCTATCAAACTCATTAGCGGCACCAGCTCAGTAGACAGAACGATGGGATCATTCAAACGTCAATAGTCAACTCACCTTTTCTATTAAGCTTATCTCATTCTAATCTCTTGGCATTTAAGTCGTGTACATAGTTACATAGATAGTGTACATATAACAAACACATTTATTAATTTTTTACATCTTCTCAAGAAGCAAACTGAGAAGTTATATTTTATCACTTGCAGAATAGCTAGACATTGTTCTCTCAGAAGTGAAGTAAAAGTGCACCCGTCCGACCAAAATGTGAAGAAGCATAATATGAAATTATGAAAAGTGGGCAGGTTGTTGATGATATTGATGGGATGCGTGTTCTTTTAAAGATGGTTCTCTTCCATGGATTTTGGGTATACACCTGCTGAGTGAGTTGAGTATTTTGTGCCTACACAAAACAGCATCATGAATGAAACAGCACCGCAACAGCGCTTCGTTTGTCGTTATTATCGTTATTACTATGATTATGTGTGTTATGCCATTATGATTATCATCAGGTTTTTTCTTGCTCAGGGATAGAGAGATGTATAGTTTGATAGATAGATTTGATGGAAGAGAGAGTATCTACTTGATGTGGCTTCGTGTTACCTGTGTCTTGTTTTCCATGATAGCAACTCTTGCCGAATGAACTTGTCAACTCACTACTGAAAATAATAAGCGATAAGCTTT
Organism: Willowsia nigromaculata; assembly: GCA_034700605.1. Taxonomy (NCBI): domain Eukaryota; kingdom Metazoa; phylum Arthropoda; class Collembola; order Entomobryomorpha; family Entomobryidae; genus Willowsia; species Willowsia nigromaculata. The sequence continues at coordinate 21,233 of JAQIXX010001719.1, read as the reverse complement.
AAAAGTGAAGGAAATTGTGGTTGTTCGCAGAAGAGGGGATACGAGAAAAATTTACTCATCCAAAAAGTGTTTATCATTTGAAATTCACAATCAGCATTATTTGTTATTTGCATCGTATGCGCGTTTATCAGCACTTTAGAGAAAATAAGAGGATGCGTAACATCAAAAGATGAAATATTACCTAATTCTTTGGTTGTTAGTTGAGTTAACTTGATAATGATGAAGAAGCCAATGCATGCTTATTATTGATTATCGATTTTTATCAGTGATAGGACAAGATTTACTAACTTGTTTACTTTCATTGTCAGTCACACCATTACAGTCGCCGTATGATAGTTTATTTTTAAGCAGACAACCGATTTGTATAATGCAAAAAGCCTGAGAGGCTGTTGGATAATGTTTTTAAAAAAATATTTGATGAGGGATGAAAACCTGAAAACACTTTTCTTAGTTATCTATACCACAATAAATTATTTTGAGACGATGCACACGAAAATTGCGCAAGTAGTGTTTGCGCTTACACCTTAAAAATATTGGTGGTTGTTTGCATACCTTGCCTTCTGGGTGCGTTGTGGCGTAGCTTCTTCAACCTGCCACTTTTACTTATGCCACCAGCCACACAATGGCAATCAGTTTTTTAGCATTTTTATGGATGATTGGATAAATGATAGGAATAGGAAATCAATAGTTTTGAATTTTGATTTGATATGAATGCTCAGACAAAATATGAAGACACTTTCAGTAGAAAACTTTCCATTCAAAACCATTATTACTATAACAATAGCAAAAAGTAAGCGTTGCTTCCCTAATAAATTATCTGCTTTAAATAATATTTTTACACGGTTTGGTGCCACATTTTGGAGACTGTGACAGGAAACATGTTAGCGTTGAAAATATATTGTTTCATGCCGGATATGGCAATGCGTTGAAAGGATCTTGTGTGTGTAAAGACAAGAAGGATATGTACATTCAACCAACGCAGTTGAGTGCATCGACACAAAATGCATCTATTTTATATGTATTCTTTAAAAGTAGATTATAAAAAACTTTCAATTCGAGCTAATCCGCAGTTGCCGACAGAAAATTTAAAACCACCATGTGCTCATAAGGAGGTCAATCTTTTGAAAAACGAGCGTTTACATATTTCCCTTTGACAACACAAATATAATACGCGAATGTCATTCCTTTTAAGTGAGCGTATAAATACAAGAAAGTGGTATTGTTCTGCTGTACTTGAATCATTTGTAGTGCAAGTGCAATGATTTTAGATTTTAATATATTGAAGTAGCTTTTCCTTTCAAATTGTCATTTACAAATAATCATCATGTGGTGAGAAATCACACAAGCATGTTTTTTGTTAATTTCTTCAATGCGCATATGAAGCTCATAACAATAATGACGATTTTGAAGGTGGATTTAAAAATTATGAGTAGGTTCGTAGAATTTATGCTTAGTGACTGTCGCGTACTTCAGTTGACGGCAATAAATAATGACCATCAGTTTCAATAGTACGAAAAATTTTTAAAGAAGAATTCTATCTATTGCTTAAATACTTTGTTTTGTATAGTCAAATCATTTTACGTCAGTTTTTTTGTCAGTCAGGCATGCTTAATTTTGGTTTAGAGATTTTAAAAGCAGCCTCATTCTAACAATTGATTATAGTGGCAACCCACTAAATAGGGTTTAAATCATTTTTAAAAGTGAACCAATCCATTAACTTGAAATCCCCAATTTCTGTACAAAATCGAACAATGTGCATGCTAGCAATCGTCATCAAATTTGTTCATTTATAAATTCATTTACCAGTAAGCACGTGTATTCAGACACAACCCGGATCATCGGTTCGTTTGGTACCCAAACTCCATCTAATTTTACCGATTTACTTTACCTTTTCATTATGTTAGTATTTTTCTACTTGTTCATGTGGTCCTATGTTTTCCGAATTTTAATATCAATTTACTCGCACAAAATCCGTTTAGTAAATGAGATTCAACAGTTAAAAGTTGGATGATAAAACGAGAAGAGCAATGAAGTGGGTTACTAGTAGTTATTGGATTTCCTTTTTTACACTAGCCGATGTAGAATGCAAAAACTTTTGTTCGCATTGTTTGATGGACTGTATCTATCCACATTTGGCACACATCAATGTGATATTTATGGAACGAGAAGAGAAACAGGAATAAACAGAGTAGCAAGTGGAGTGAAATAATATTTTGTTTTAGGGCTTCATTGTAAGAGACGTCGGTTTATGGATTTGTAAAAAAAAACATTTTCCTACCATGTGCTTCAATTTTATAGCATGTCTGTCAGTTTTGTTGAAGGCATTCACAAAGAAAGGTGATCATTATTGCAATCGACAGGATGACACCTTGTTATTCTTAACATGATGCATGCATCATACATATTCCATTATTACACATTGTGGGTTTTATGTACTAAATCAGCAGTGTCAATGCTGATGTGCATCAAATAGTGTTGGATTCGTTACCACAATTTTAACTATTCTATTCGATGTTAGCGCAACTCAGACTTGAATGGCAGTTTGGAAACGCTTCTACAAATTTCGTTGTAAAAGCGATCTACAAATGACTTTCATCCTTCCCTTCCCTTGGGATTTAGCAAGACAAGAGAACTGTCACATTTTTATCATAAAGCTTTTATAGATGTGTTGAAGAATGTGAGGGAAGATGAGTGTATCTAAGAATTTGCGTATTTCCAAGCGATTGTATTACCACACAACAATTTCCATGCCCCACTGCTATCAATTTTCGAGCTCATCGCGTGCGTGAATTGTTATGTCTGTTTACTTGTCAATTTGACAGAACATATTCCATAGTATTGGGTTGGTACACAAAATGCATTACTGACTTCATAATTCCAAAGTTGACATTCCGCGCTGTATGATTTTACTTGCGATGTACATAAAATCGATATGGGACACACAAAGTCCCAAACGCTTGATCATTGAACCAATGAAGCATTCCGACAAGACATGGTTAAAAATTACACTTTTGCATTTAAATCGAGTAAAAAATTGTTTGCAACATGTTTATGATGTTAGAATGCAACTGTTGCTGATTTAGTGTCACAATAAAGCAAAAGCAGCAAAATCTGAAATAAAAGCATGTAATTTTTAAGATTGAGACTTTTTATAGTGTTATGCCGGTGAACATAAGTAAGTACATGTTTTTCTTACTGATAAATTATTTTGATGTTTCTATGAAGTAGATATGCATTTTGATAATGCTTGCAGTTATGGATTCAATTTTCCTGCTATAAATATTTTGTTTACACGTCTACTTCAAACTACATCCATTTTGGAAGCTACGTACAACGTAGATTTAGTTTTATTAACTTTTTTTTACTGCATTCCGTGTTTGTGCTGCTGGTTGTATGTGTGATGTATTAAGATAGCGTTGTAAATTTGTTGATAAATTGTGTTGATAAAGTCACCTATCTTGTATGGTGTGCGTATTCATCTCTATTATCCATAAAAATATACTATACCTACGTACGTGTGGAGTTTACGCACAAGTTGCGTGCATTTACACAGATGCTCATGTTTAGTGAAATGATAAAATCGAAGTGGCTTTTATATTCATTTTATTATGCAATCAGAATTGATTACGATCAAGTATTTTTCGTTAAAAGTAATAATTTATTTTAGACTAAAAGTTATAATATCAACCAAGTTCAAATGATGATAGCAACCTCCCTTTATATATGTTTAATGGATTTTCGACGAGCCGAGCTTCTCCGTGACATAACAAAATATTATTATCACTACTCACTGTCACTCCAAGATCTTTTTCTGTTCAGTTGTGACTTTTTTGAAAACAGAATCTGAATAAAATTAAAAATTTCTTTCGAAAATCTGACAAGCTCTATCAAACAATGAATGTGATTGCGAGAGCCATTCTACATTTAAATATGCAAAATACCAAAAAACAATCTAAATAGCTCCTATGAATGACAGACAAAACAATCCATAATTTTATTGTTTTTCAACAACAAATTGTCGATTTCATAGAGCACTGCAGATTGCAGAAATTTGTCGAAATACTATAACTTGGTTTCCTTATATTCAGACTAATTGTTAGTAATTAAATTTTAAATTGTAAATTTTAAAACAGAATTGTAATTCTTGTTTATCAAAAAACAATGTCTACTAATACAACACGTTCTCGAAACACTGAAATGAGTCAAGAAATAAACGGTCAGTTACGCACTTTTACATGTACATCTGGCACTTATGATGAGACATGAGCCCAAAGAGGTCGTATCTTAATAGGTATACTTTCTAATCATGTACGTAATCTCTTTACTGACAAGTCGTATTTCTTCATGCTTGTTTCTGTTATTTTAAGTGTATAAATAATGCAAAAGTTTATTTAAACAGAAGATTCACAAACAAACAGCTAAGCGTTTTATTTTGGACTTGGCGAGTCAAAAACATCTTTTCAAGTAGCCATGCAAAACCATAACAGTGTTTACTGCAAGGGAGACTGACAACACTTACGGTTTAGCTTTATTAACCTAAAACATTGTTTCCTCCCAAACATTAATATAAAATAATTCTTGTCTACTTTACTCTGAACATTTCAAAAAATATGGAAAAGAGAATTGAAAAAAATTCAAAAAAAATATTAGGAAGGGAAGAAAAGTATGTACTTATTATGCTTAGCCTGCCATAAAGAACATTTTTTTCACATTGCCAAATCGTTAGTGCCTTAAAGCTGTTAAGAACAATAATATGATATACAGCTATAAGCACGATATTAACGCATTTTTGCGTGCAAAACGACCATACTGTCTTTACAGTTGTTAAATATAATTTTGGTCAAAATTTGATTAAATTTGATGCAATGCCTACTTAACACGTTTAAGAAAACAGTGAATGTACTTTATTTTTTTCTACAAATGCTAATCCCACCATTGTTTTTATGACAAAGTTGCCAAGTAACCAAAATCGGATCAACAAACACTTTCAAAAAATGTTTCTTGTAAACATGCAATTTACTCAACAGTATAAACCCATCTTACTTTGCTGATCCCCCTTTTTTAAGTATCTACAAGACATAAACTGAGGAAAATAGTTTTTGATTCAGTTGTATTTCGCATTATATTTTGAAGCAGTCTTCTTTGTAGGCAACTGATAAAAAAGACTTGAAACCAATTTAAAAATCATGCTTCATTTTTTATCGAAAATATGTATCTCTCTCTCCTTCAATGAGAATACGTTAAATTAAAATGAAAGTGAGCGTTAAAAGCCCGAGCTCATGCAAGCATCCAAAATGCTCTCAGTTTACAAGCGTATAGTTTGTTGGGTGAGAAGCACGCAAAGAATTTTCCCCGCTGTATTGGAATGCAACTGCTGAGATTTATTATTGATACGGATTTGGTGTACATAAAATGTACCTCACTAGTAGTATTACGAGTTATCGTACAAATAGAGAATATGCTGCAGCATATAAAAAAATATTTTATCCGTTAAAGCCAGAAAATCTATTACTTTACCTACACGTACGTGACCCAAATGCAATAAGTTCATTTTTAACTATAATTTATTCCTTTCAAATTCTGAGTAAAAAATATATGCGATTGTCTTTCTGTCTTTGCATTTTTTTACTACTCTGTCAAGCACCCGTAGTCTTGATTCGCACATACAAATATTACAACTTTTTCAGCAAAAACGTTAATAGACATCCTCCTGTTTAGTGATAGTGTTTAATCTTCCCTCCGCATCAGCATGTTTATTTTACACGTGTTGCTGTCAATGTTACACATTCCACTGGAATAGTAGAATTCACTATCTAAAGGTATACATTTCTCTTGCTTTCTGTGCTCATATACTCGTTGTCATGATCTATTCATACAAAAAATCGACATGGAAAAGAAATGGAGATGTCATGCAGGCATTTCGGAAACTTGAGAATAGGAATTATAAATGAATGAATGGTAGCAGAATTGCTGACTTTCTGCCTCCAACATTGCACGTAAACAGTTTCCCCATTAAGCAAAGTAATAAAGCATTTCGCTCAATCTAATCTACTCAGCCTCCCTCCACCTTCCTTTTTGTATGAATTCCTTGATTCTGTTTTCAAAATTGCAGAAGCATAGCGCATTAACGGTTAAGACAGTTTTTCATGTGTGAATAATAAGAGATTTAAAATAACTTTTTTTTTCTCACAAAGTTCTTGCATAAGCTATTACTGTGTACACTTCTGTATATTTGTACAGATCCATAATGGATGATCCATTAAGAGAAAGTAAACTCTAATTATTTGCAACGAGGTTTCTTCCTCCCTCTCTCTCTGTATGAAAACGTGATTGGTCGTGACAATCATGTCAAAAAGCAGTCAAAAAGGGCAGATGAGCATGTTTCTCTTCCTCCATCTTCTACTCAACTGATTTCTCCGCATTTTGCACTTGAGCAGCAATTGCTGACATTGACGCATTTGTAATTTTGCTGACTGGAATAAAAATGATAGTAGTTTTTATTTTCTCTGCAGAAGATTCAACGAGAATTAGCCAATTTTCCTGATAAAATCGTTCTCTTAAATCGTTTCTTCAGGCATGCATATACAATTTAGCAATAATAACGTTTGTTTTATCATTCAATCGTACGCATTAAACATGATTTAGTTTTATTATGCGTTACGTTTAGACTTTTTAAGAAAGTAATTACTTTTCCTCATGGAATGAAAAAAATTCCTTGTTAAATGGAATTGAAAAGTGAGGGAAATTCTTTTTGTCACATCGATTATTATGAGGTTCTCCCTCTTTCTCGTAGATTTCATCGAAATCATGAAGATATCATTATTTTTTTTAAAGGATTGAGGCCACATGTGCTCCTAGACTGTCTCTCTAAGAAGAGGAAGTGCAGCTTCACTTACTAAAAGCCAATGTGTGTATATATAGGAAGGTATTAGGCATTACGTTGGCAAGTCCCAGTAGAGCATTCATAACGGAAATCGACGAAACACGTTCAAATGCTTCCTCTCCGTAAAATACCTCTGCCAAGGTTCAATTCATACTGCATATACTGTTTTAAAATTCTCGTCAAGGATTCTCAATTCACCATCGACTCACTGATTTTTAAGTCATTTTCACAGCTGCTCCCCCATCCGCAAAAAAAATGTTTCCAGTAAAATGGTGTCAGAAAAAAAAGGTTTCAGCCAAGCAGCCAGCATCACTTCCTTCTTTCATTCTTCTCAGCTTTTTTATAACGTAACCCATCGACAAGTAGATATTATTCTCGGGGCAAAATGTTAACCTTGTGGTAAATAAATCTATTGCACGCTACTACTGGTATTGCTCAAGCATGTCATCATATTCCTACAACAAGAGCGAAAGACTTTTGTAGAGAGGCTCACGTTACTGCTACGTAAACTCTAAGCTTGCCGTTGCAAACGCAAAACTTTTTTCGCTACTGATGCCAACGAATAATGTAATACAGAATAGGATAATAATGATGATAATGATGATCAGCGCACTTGTACGTTTTTACCTCATCCTCCACTTATTTTTCTTCTTTAACTTCACTCACTGATTAGATAAATGCCTAAAAAGTGCTCTATATCTGCACTGCTGACTTTCTTCCACGAGTAGTGAGCCGAGGATGCGAAGTGGAGAAGAAAATGCAGTGCAAGCATATATATTATGAATAGTAACAGTACAAAAGGTATTGCAAGAACATGCTGTTGTTTTATGCACGATAATGTTTTCATCTTTGTTTGCACGATCGGCTAAAAAGTTGAGAGAGAGAAGAGACAGAATCCAATATAGAAAAAAACAGTTCATTACACACACATTGCAATCAAAGATACATGTATACCTACTTGACGAACATGTGAACTTGCTTGTTAGCAATATGCTTATAAGGTCCTTGTTATCTTGATCATTTCTCTTGAAAAAGTAATACGGTTTGGCAATAATGGTTGTTTATCTTTTCTCTACAACTTCTTCTCTGATCCTACGCTGCTAACGGTGAAGTTTACGTGTAGAAACAAAGGAGAGGTGAATGGATGAATAAAAAGGAAGCTGTACGCATCTTTTGTCTTTGGTAACCTTGCCTTTGTTGCTATAAATGCTTTTATTGACTTCTTCAGCTGATTTTTTTTCAATATGAGCATTTCTGCTTTTAGCAATAATTGTAGTCTTCAAATTGAAGATTTTTCTGTGTTCTATCGATGCGGACAATTGTCGAGGTATCTTTAATTAGCACATTGAAGCAACAAAATAAGCTGGTTTATGACTTTTTTTTCGATGCAAATAAGTAAAAAAGCGTACATTCATCTATGGTGTTGGGTAAATTGCATAATAACAGAGGTGCCGCAAAAAAATCTCATTAACTCACGACGAAGACGCAATGAGGCCGATTGCTCCTGTGAGAGGGAATCGGCTTATCAAATCGATTAATTTTTCTTCTTAGCAAATGGCATGAGATGCAAATGACTTGACGTGCACGACGATGATGAACATATATTTCTTCTGAAATATTATGGTTTTAAACTTCTCTCAAGATATAAAGGCGTGGCTCATTTTTTCTCTTGTCACATCGTTTCTTTTTTCTGTCTTGGTTGTTTGAAAAAACATTAATTTACGCTTGCTACTCTCATTTTACACTTTATTGGCAATACATTCCGTAGAATATCAAGTGGAGACTTCCTTTACTTCAATCTTCATAATCTTATACGTATGTATCATCATAATAACATAGATACAAAACCAACTTGAAATATTAGTCACTGGCAAGCATGGTTTTAAAACAGAAAACAAATTTTAAGCATCACGTCGCTGGCTCTGGTAATGACAAGCATGGTTTCTCACTGGTGGTACTGCATTAATGATCACGATTATTATGGTAACTGCTTCTGCTTAAGAGAAAATAAAAGAGAGTGTGTCTAGTGTCTGCCTGTATCCATAAAAATGTTTATTGCATCTTTCTTCAACAATTTGGACACTACCTCCAAAACAAAGGATCATAACTCGTGCAGAAATGAAAGAGAAAATCCGAAGAAGAAATTTGTCCATATTTAAGATTGTTTTTTGTTGCAAAATCTCCAAATATCAATATCACTCTGTAAAGAAGCATAAAACAAGAACAATACATGCATACAGGTAAATACGTAAGCACATGTGTACATTAGTTTTACTTCATATCACAATCACATCTCAAGTTGATCTTCTCACCATCAACGATTTATATAAATGCTGGCTAGTTACGTGAAACAATTTCATAGGTTCTTAATTCTTGTAATTTCTTGAACATTTTTAGCACAACTAAGATGAGTAGTGATTTTCTTTTTTGGCATCCACTAATTTTATATCATGTCTGCATCATTTTTCCATTTTGTAGACACACAATTACTGGCGGTTAAATCGGAATATGGCTTTTCGTGTAATAATAATAGTTATCTTTCGTTCCATCCAACACGATCAGTTGTGGTAATGATTAGCTACACACAGATCTAATTTTTTTCTGAGTTTCCAACTAAGAAATGCCATATTTTTTTCGTACTCTGCTAATATTTTTCAAGAGCATTCCTCCTAACAATTTTGCAAAGCATGTTGCAGCCACTGACAGCCAGTAATTGTTTTAAATATTTAAAACTCAACAATGAAGGGATGCTTAGAACAGAAAAAAATCTCGACGTTTCCTCCCTTTGCTGTGTAGGATGGAGTTTTTCTTAGAGAAATGAGCGGTAACTATAATAAAACTAGATGTTAATATTGAACAAACGCTTCAAATGCTTACAGGAAAGGGCTGAACTCAGAGACCATCAAACTCATCTGATTCAAATTCCTCATCGCCAGTAGTAGTGTAAGGTGTTGTAGACGCATATGTGGAAATTTTACCTGTGAATGTGTTATATGATGTGCTTTGCTATTACCGCTGCGCGTTAAAACACCATGGAGTATGGGCTGGCCTTAAAAAAGACGACGCTATAAAACATTATCGCAGTGTTAAGTTAACACTGCGATAACGTAAGTAATGTGCTGCGACCTCCCGAGAAAATTTTGTGTGTGTAATGATCTTTAAGTACCTTGTATGCACATCACCAACAAGTATCTAGTATCTTTTTAAAATTACAGACAAGTATATGATGAGAAGTTATGATGTTTCATTGCAAAAAAAAATGTGAACTGAATATAGAGTATTCACAGGTAAAGGTAGCGTTGCATATTTTTTGGGTACTCCTGTTGCATACCGTGTACATGGTTTTTTCGTGCGATTATGATGTGTATCATCCATCACGCTGTAGAATAAAAGGATTTATGTATTTGTGAAATAACACTAATATTTGAGTAAAGCTAGCAAAGAAAAAGCCAAATTTTGCGTTAGTCATCACAAAGCCACTAGCTCGTCTTCACACACAAATGTGTAACTTGCAGAAGCATGTATCTTTCTCATTTTGAATTACATCTTCTTGCATGTATCATCATCAAAAGCTTAGCTTAAGTTGGCTCAGTTGCTGCTTCTCAAGAATACGAAGGAATGAGAGAGAGATCTCTCAAAGCGTGAAAAATCTTTTCGGTGTCGTAAATTTCTAATTTCTTCTCAAGAGAAGACTTCCTCCTCCTCTTCATTATCACCATGAGAAGGGCTCTGTGCCTAGAGAAATCCATGTAAAATGCTTGTAGATGTCTTTGGGATTTTGGGACGATGCGAATGTGACTTGATGATGGTACTCTAGTCATAGTGAAGCAATGCGTTGATTCTTCCTGGCCCGACACATACACCAAAAGTAACTAACCGTGGCATGACAGTTCAGTATCGTATCATCATCATCTTGATGAGTTCAGTCAAAGCACTGCATATAAAGTGGTGGTGGAGGTAGGAGTAATATTACTAAATTACTATCATTTCAGCTTACTTAATTCATTTTTGTGCGGAGCTTCAGTTCTCGTGCGCAGTGCCACCACTAAACAACTTGAACTACCGAAAGGCCGCAGTGCATTTAACAGACCAAGATCATCATCAAACTCATGATTGAGGCAAAAAAGAGAGAATTTGCAACTTGCTGTCGCTGACATTTCTGTACTACATTGTAAGACTGCATAACAGACTACTGCACTGTGCGCTACTGCCGCTACGATTACTACCACTGTTAACACAGCATGAGGCCATGGAGATCAAGAAAGATGAAGATGCAGAGTGTGTGTCCCTCGCCACCGGAAAGATAATCTGCAAACTGAACAAGTTGCCTTCTCCTGCGTCTGAAATCTTGCCGAATCATATGTATATAAGTACTGCACTGAACTATGCTAAAAAGATAGCATAAAATATAGAGCAACGCATGGCACATGTATTTATAATTTTCGTGGTACATATAATTACAGCCGGCTGTAAAAGTTGGGAAGCATCTTTTTATATAATATTGTTTTGCACACAAGTAATTTTTTGATCTAACCCTTTTTCTTTCATTCTTTTCCTCATTCTCTTAAAAAAGGTACGCATACCTACCAATATATTTAATTTCCATCAAACTCAGTACACAATAACATATCAGCAACGATAGAAAATGAAAGAAAAATGCTAACAAGAGCAAAGAGAGTCGAATAAGAGTACACACTTTTTCTCTTCACTGCTTCCTAACAAAAGCACTTGCTTTATAGTTGATCGTTGCTTATCTTGCCTTGCCAACCACATCTTATTTCTGATATGTTTATATACTTACATGTACACAGATATGATTATGCAGACGAAAAGACACAAGCAATATAATGTAACAATATTGTGCACAATTCTTGCAATCTCATCTTTTCCCCCTTTGTGATCTTTTGTTGTGTACACAAAGGCTCTCCACTAAAAATGTGTGCATAAATATTTAGGGAGCTATATGAGCAAATATACCTAAGCACATACGGTCTGGTCTGATATTATTTAAGTACCACTTTTAAATCTGTATGTAAATAAATACATTTTCGCTACGACACAGTATCTTCTAGAGATGCTCAAAGTAAGGATGATGATGATAATAATAGCAGTAACAATAACAACAGACCGAGATCCACTACTACTGCAGTGCAATATATATTCTTTTGCAGAGAGTGCGTACTAGCAATTGACTTTTTATAGCAAGCAATGATACAGCCAGCTACACCGCTAGCTAGCTCCCAAACCAAACCACTACAAACTTTGCAAGATGCTCTCGAACACTTCATTCTGAAAACATAGCGAGCAAGTCATAATATAGAAACTTTTTAAAAGTCCACGACTTCTACAGCCTTACCACGAGCAACTGCATTAAAAGTGTGTGTATCTCGTAGTTAGTTTGATCTTCTCTAGTAAAATACAATATTGCTTGCTCACTTTGCTGCTGCTTTACCCTTTCTGCATTTTACTCTTTTAATCTTCTCTCTCTCCGTATCTTGTGGTTGTAGTAAGTCTGATCATCATCTTCTCATCTTTTTGAGAGAGACGACGCTGCTACTCTTGTTGTTTCCCTCAGATCAGACGCACACACACTCTTTTCTCAGCAGTTGTGCTTCTGCACCTCGTCTGTCGGTTCAATGATGTTGTTTGATGATGATCATCATCATGTCGACTATATTAGATCTTTACACTTCTTGTGTGCGGCAACACCAGCAGTAGCATCGCCAGCAACCGTACACTCACGTTTCTCCTCACTACTCTGCTTCTGTTGCTGACGGAAACAAAGGCAAGCAGGCAAAACGAAAACGATTTACTTTTTGAAAGAAAAAAATGTTTTTGCTTTGTTTGCTGCAGTTCTTGGCAGAAACTGCAATTGCCAAGTTGATCTAGTAGCAGTGCTCTAGCTTTTGTCGTCATCATCGTCACTCTTGTTGTTGCATTGCGTTTTGTTGTTCATACCATACTTCTTCTTCCTGTGCGACTACTTAAATATATTTTGTTGGTGTTGCTCGGTGGTATCTTTGGAATTCATAGAGGAATAAAGCATTGCAGAGAAAGAAGGAGGAAGAAGACAAACTATGAAAGAAATGAAGCTGCTCCAATTTCTCCATCTCATAAAATATCTTGGAGCAATCTAAGCAAAGAGGAAAGTTGACTTGTTGTGGGACAACAGCGAAGTCGAAGGAGGAGATCAAGAAGAGGGAAAAAACTTTTTTTGGAAATGTAATTTTGTTAGTCAGCCTTTATTGTCTTCTTTTATTCCATTTTCAAGATGTGCTTGAGTGTGAATGTGTTGACAATGTCATGACAAGTTTCTTCGCGTTCCATGTGTGTGTTGCTGGTTGGGTGAATGTGGTGGCACTTTGATTTACTCCGCAATTAAAGGAACTTGCATGCCCTTGTGAATGTTTTAATAGCAGTAAATACTCCAAGCCTAGCCATACTTGACTCTGTGGTAGTTTCTGAGCTGAATTATTTATAGATAGTAAAAAAGGCGGATCCGCATTCCATTTCGGAACTTTCACCGTAAAAAAAACTTTTGACGCTCTGGATGCCGGTGGTCTTGGTTGTGCCCTTAGAAAGATTTACATGGTGTGCAAAAGCCTGTGGTTTTACTACCAAGTATAGTCGTCTTCCACCACCATCCCCGTCGTTGCTGCGGATGCTGCAGCTGCATTGGAAAAATAGAATATTGCACATGACGTTGTTGTCGGCTTCTGCGACGAGGACAACAACAGCGGTTTTACTGCTTGCCATCCTGTCATGAAAAGAAAAAAAAGTTGTGAAAACGCTGTAGTTTGTAGGCAAGATTTATGACTTTTTTTGTCAGGTTGTTTTTGTGGGACCGGTGTTTTCATTTCGTGAGAAAAGGATGGAAAGTGTGCTAAATTGACCGGAATTGCTTTCATGGCAAGGAAAAGAAATAATGGGATAATGAGCTTCATTATTTAATATCATGTGTAAAGTCTGGAGCGAAACACATGTGCGCGTTAAAAAGTAATATATGTACATAGATAACCAGTAGGTCTATATTTTAAGAAGTATTTGTAGGCTTTATAAGGAGAAACAAAAAACTAGTTTGTCTTCCTCATCATCATGCTGTTGGCAGAAGGTTTGTGGGTATGCATTAATCTACGATTCCTCCAGCTTTGCTTGTGAAATGAAACTCTTCTCTCATCATTCATCATGATTTTTGCCAAAGAGGGAGAGATGCGAATGGTAGAAGTTGTGAAGTGAAGACGCAAAAAAAATTCAAAACTGGATAAGGAGTGTTTTCTGCAAAGAGTCTCTAAAATTGAAAGATTGACGAGAATGAGGTAACTTTATCTTTTCTGGTGAATATTTATACATATTTAGTAAGTGATTTGTTCGCATGTTGGAAACTGGCTGAGAAGTGAAGAGAGGGAAAAAGAAAATTTCTATCCTTTGTCATAATTTGTCTGTGCGTCAACATATAAATAATCTAGTGAAAAGAACAGCTAACGTCATAATTACATTTAACCAAAACAAGTGGAGTGGTGAGTTATTTTCCAGGCAAAATTTCTTTGTTCAAAACAACTTTACTTTTTGACTTTGATGATCAAACTACCCAATCAAATCACAGCAGTATAGCTTTGTTGGGATATTTCGTATCCTGTGAGATAAATACTTAATTTGATCAGAGGTAATTAAAGCCTTTGCATATTACATGCATAATCATATAACTACTTGAAAATATTATCATATATCTCTTGTTACCCTGGAGGAAAGAAATTACCTGTTTCTTCCCAAAGTAAACTGACTGCCCTGAGAATTACTCTTAAAGCTAGAGAAATTCTATGCCTTCGTTTCATTCACTCAGAAGAGAATTCATACAATATTATTATTTATTTATGTATTTTGCATTTTAATCCAATTCCATCATTCTTTCCACGTTGTCGGTATACGATCATGAGAAGTTCCTTAATGCGAGGGAGTATCCGCAAATAGATCTCCCTACCAAGTGCAAACAAACAAGAAACTTTTACAAATAGAGTAGTCGTGGCAGCAGCAAGAGAAACATAAACAGCACGTCCTCTCGGTTTGAACTAAAATGCCTTTTCTCACCCGTAGTTCATCCCCACCACCACCTCTCTCTGAGCTCTTTGCAAAATTTATCCCAGCATTTTTTCATCTTTTAAAGTAGATTGCTTCTATATAGTTGATAGTTTTATTTTGTAGACGGAATATATACGTGCTCGCCGTTAGCAGGTGGAGTGGAGGAAAGTTCCGTTTATGGTGGGTCTTTGGGGAGCCTGGAAATTATCATGCAATGCATGGTCCATATCATCATCAAACACACAGCATGTTGTTTTGCTGTTGAAAATAAGTACAAGCAAAAATTGTAAAACATCAGCACGTCACATAGAGCAACGAAAAGAATGCATAGTTGTAATATGAAGTTGCCGGAGACATAACATATATTATTTATTTATCTTCTCCCTTAAAGCATTTATTAGTTGACGGTGAGCTATTAATTATTTTTCTGCTTTGTCGTCTTCTTGGCATTCTTACGCAACAACATGTTAAAAAAGCGACAGCATTAACAAGCAAAAATACTAAATATGTACACGTTTGTACACGTCTGCAATAATAACTTCTGATGAGAAGGTAATTCCTCTTGTACATGGGTTCTTTTTTACACTACAATGTTTACCAATGATATAAAGTAATTGTTTACACAGAGAATCTTTTTTAGCAAGTCACCATTTGTTTTTTAAAAATAAAAACTATCTTTTATGCAATCAGCATCACATCACTCTCATTTTGCCCTTTGGCAGTTCAACTCATACCTTGACTGACTAACTAAGTTTGATATGAATGAAACACGAAAAAAATGTCAACTTTGACAAAAATGATCATCAAAATGTAAGAACAGCGCACTAATAGCTAGCTGACATTAATCAAGGAAAGTATAGATAAAATTGCTATATGCACTTGATATAATGTACTGCTGCTATTCATTAACAAAACATTAAAGTATATAAAATGATGGTTACGATAGTTAAAATGCAGTCAGCTTTGATTTGTGTGCAAATGCATTCTATTTGATATAAATTGTATTGAGTACATTTTGTATCAAATTATTTTGTATTTATGTCATGTTACACTCAAATATACTTGCAGTTACTTTTTGAGAGATCTAGACATCAATTTGAACAAACTAAAGACACAAATCTCTATTACAGCATTATTGCTCGCAGCAAGCACCAGTCTAAAATGGGAATTGCCATCAGAGATGAAAATGAGAATTTACGCTTGCAAATAAATTGCACACATTGAATTGAAAAAGAAATGTCCTTTTTGAGTTTAATAATGCGTAATTCTTGTAGTGAACATTTTGTCAGAGGGAAATTACTTTTTGCTAATTTGGACGAGATATTATCTCTTTTATCGCCGCTTTGTTGTTGTGGTATTTATTACTTATTTGAAGTTACTTTTGATTTCATTTGAAGTCCAAAATGAAATGAAAAACTTGTTCATTTTTAATACTTTTTGAGAGCAAGAAGAGCAACCGTGTTGCAGGATTGTCATGTAAATTTGAAGCCCAATATATTTTTCGTAGTTTCTTCTTTGTGCATCTGTACCTTTCAAATTGAATGAATAAATGATTTTTGTCAATTTCCTGAAACGTTACCCCAAACACGCCAACTCTTATGTTAACTTAGTAATCCAATGATTGAGATTACAATTCCAGCAACATACATACCTATTCAAAACAGTACGATTTATTACTTATCCATCAACTTGTTCCCAGTAGGTCATTTATACTATTTCGTCATTTCGACCATTATAAAGATAAATTATGTAAATCTCTAATCTCCCTGTATTTGGCCATCAATCGCTAGTGTACTGTGTATACTCATTTATCACTTCTCTGTGAGTGAGTTTATGCACTATTTTTTTTGCCCTGCCCTCCCGTCACAATCACACGTCACCACTCACCACAAGAGATTATCTGATTACAGGGCACCCACCAAGAAAATCCATGTGTGTTCACAAACTTCAATCTCATTCATTATTCTACCTTCCTCAGTCCATCCATTCCTCATAGGGATCACTTTAAATTAGCCTTTTGCACAAATGAAATCTCCATAGACAGATGCAATTTGAGCTCTACTACCGGGCGAATAATTTATCCGTCCTAGTGCTTTCGAACATGCGTTATCAGTTATCATTTATGACTTCATGATGCTTAAAATTTTCACACCTCTCAACAAAATCTTTTGACCGTCTATTTAAATTAATGAGCTTACCTAATGTGTGTTGGAAAATGGTTATGTACACAAACTTGATGACTGCATCATTGACATATTCATCAATTATTATTTAGCACCTTCTCTTGATTAGGCATAATGTAACCATCAATCCCTTTCATTACTACCAGAAAACCTGATCCATCAAATTAAAACCAATTTGGTTTCTGTCCATTCGGGTCTAAACAAATACGTAGATGTGGCCCACCTCCTACTCTTCTTTTCGTCTTTTACATAAAAACATGGCACAATTTTTCTTACGCTGGTAATCCTTGTGATTACAGCTTTTTAAGCTTACTCGCTTGTTTAGGAATGCAAAGAAAATAAAAATGAAAGATTAATGAGCGAAATAAGAACAAACCTTTCCGAAAGACCACATCGTAAATTTGACGATTTCGGCAATATGTATGACAAATGTATTAGTACGACCTCTCAAGTTAAACTCTTGACAACAGAATAGGTATCTCTGTGTCAAAATCTTTTCTATTTTGAATGAATCATTTTATGTGACATTCTTGCAAATTTTATGTCAAAGAATTCTAAACTTTGAAAATTATCTCTTTGTCTTCATCTTTCTTAATGAAAAATAAACATTGAAACAAATAGCTAACTTCCTGTTCCACCCATGAATTTCTCCTTAGAGAAGGCATACACATTTGCATTGACACACCTTGATTAAAAATATTTTTATGTAACAAATTTCTCCTGTGCTTTTATCACTTATTATCATCAATCATCATGAATCTCTTCGGTAAAGTATGATGAATGAATGAATGGACAATCAGTAAAAAAAACTTTAAAACCCGCTACTCTTCTACCCATAAAAGCGGCTCTTCTTTCAAAACAATAAATTTTTATAGACTGCTGTAAACCAAGCTAGTCAGTGCGAACAACTATGACAGCTAAATTGTGTCGACTTTTCCGCGATATATTATGACTAGGTGATGACACATCAGCAAAAGCGAGAAAAAAATATGAAAGAATAACATGTCATATAACTCCGTATTCTACAACCATCACGTTTCCCACAGTCAAGTGTGGAAAATAACACTGAAAAATAATAAAAAAGATAGACAACAGGGGAAAATGTTACAACCCGTTATCTACTACTTTGTAGAAAAAAAATCTGTGTTAAAATCCAACTACAACGTTTGCATAGCATCACATACATATTTTTGTCGCATCATCCTCCCATAGACTACAGTTTTGCAAACATCAACCGTAAAGTAAATAAATGTGAGTTGTGTGGTGTGAGAGTGTGAGTCTACTTTACTTTAACATAATTATTATTTACTAACTCACAGCATCCTCTAACACCAAGATAATATATTTATGATGATGACATGCACTCACACACACAGTGACTTCCACACAACTGGGAAAATTCTTGGTGAAAAATGTCCTCTTTAATTCCTAAATTTTTCCACCAAAAAATTTAATATCACACGCATACAGGCAGAATACAAGCTTACAAAAGTGTGTGGTGTCATTTTGAAAGAATTATGGTGTGAAGCAACATTCATTTTCGGGTTGTGATTAAACAGTACCAACAATAAAAAAGACATCATCACTATCATCATAGTGTAATAATTGCTGTCATCCTATAAATCTTGATGCTGCTCATTCTTCTTGTTTGGGTAGTAAGGAAGAGTTTTTGGCTTGGAAGAGCGGGTTGTTACTTTTTGTTGATTTGTCGTGTAGATCATTACGGTGCTGCTGAAATCATATAAAAAAATTGCTGGTTATGTAGAAAGATGATGGTTTTATTTGATATTTTTCCGGTTTTATTGTGGTCAAGGTGGTAACAGAGAATTGTATATGGTGGTAATGATATTGACACCGCATTGAATCATCTTGTTTGAGAAATGGAGTTAAAAAAGTTGGCGAATCGAATACATCAACTTTATCGCCAGGATTATGTTTGTTGATGGTCCAAATTATTACATTGATGATAGTTGGCTCATAAACTCTTATAATAGGTATATGAGCCCTGAAAGAAAAGAAATTTGAAAGTTTAAAAGGTGATAAATTAAAACACAAAACTGTCGTAACACCTTCAACTTAAAAAGCCATTATGGTTTGGAAGATTTTGGAATCAAATCAGAAGCTTTGTTATTTGTCATGGCAGTATTTTGGCATGTTTGTGCAAACAAAAAGGCAAATACTTTTGGGCCTCTTTTCAGTTTTCATGCTAAAATCGTAGAAATTGTTGAACGAAAATTACCTGTTTTTCTCATTTGCTTCCCGACAAACCAAGATACAGGCATTGTTAAGGCTTTGCCGATAACCGCACTGGTATTGTACAGGAATGCCTTCGTGCCGGCGAAACGATGCATAGACTTTACAATTTCAATATAGTTCAACTGCGCAGGGCTAGCCCCAACTAAGCTAGTACTGGGCCAATACCTTTTTGTCACTCACAGGCAGTGCCTGTACAGGAATTGTATTTGAACACTATGATCTTTCCATGAACTAATGCGCTGGCTATGCTTGTATAGGAATTGTATACGCCCATTACAAATTCTCCATGATGCATGGGTGCTGGCTATGCCCGCACAGGAACTGTATTTGTCCATTATGATATTTGCATTTATCACATGTGCTGGCTATCCGGCACAACAAGTTTAAGCTACCAATAATGGAATGGAATTGGGGGTTTCATAACAGCATCGTGTACATTGTCCGCCAAAGTTTAGCGGTTCAAAGATGAAAGCATGCAGCCAACTTGCATTCTCACACTTCACTTTGCTCATTCCAACTTTCCGTCTCTGATCTTCCGAGCAATAGTAAAAATAAACCAAAATGAGTTTCGAAAAGCCATTTGCGGTTATCCGATTCATTGTCGACAACACTGCAGAATTTGTTCCAACTCGGTGGTTAAAACAAAACGATGCAAAAATAACTGTGAAGTTTCCGTACAAAAAGAATTCTAAAACAGTAAGCTTGCAACAAAACTGTGAAAGTGACCCGATTGAGTGTTGGCCTGATTGGGAAGTGGTGGTTATAAAACAGTACGGTAAGTACCATTATCATCATTTGAAATTGACAAATTAGTGCTACTTAATTCTATCAATAAAAACCCATGACAATTGTTTTAATTTCTTGTTTCTAGAATCAGCTATTAGGGCAGAGGAGAGAGCGGAGAATTACTTATACACTTCGGATTCAAGCGGAAATGAAGGTGCCAAAAGGAGAAAGAAAGAACCAAGTCTGATAGCAGTAGTTCCCGAGCCAAGTTCATCTCTTCATCTCTTGTCATCAAGTACGTACCTAAATTATAACACATCGTGTTTCCTTGAAGCATTTTGAAGCTAAACAATAAAATAATTGCAATGTTTTATCCATGTTTCAGATCTGCCCCCTTCAAATACTGGACACTTAGGAGAAGCAAATAACTCCAACGCCGCCAATGTGACACCTACTGCATCTGCTGAAGGAAACGACAGAGACGTGACCAAAACCAATTTGGACCATTCGGAATTAGTTCCGCCCAGCCCAGTTTCCGTTCCTGTCTCTGTGGCAATTGGAGATCAAGAACTTGACTCCGCTGTTATATTTTCTCCTCAACCCTGTGGAAGCAGCGCTGTACTGGAGTTATTGCTTAATGAACAGAGAGGTTTGTTTACATTTCAAATTTGTAGACATCTAAATACAATTCATCTACCATGTTATACATGCAATAAACCATTTTATTTGGTTGCAGATTTCCAGGCTAAATCCTTAGAGAACCAAGAGCTACTGATTCGAGAGCAAAGGGAAACAAAGAACCTGATATTGAAATCCATCTCTACGCAGTTATCATCGCCTAGCCAACTGGAGTCCTTGGATGTGTTTTTCTTGAAAATTCCTATGCGATCAGAGGATGACTTAAAATGTGTGGACCAACTACTTCAAGATAAGGTCAACTTTCAAAAGTTGGTGAGTGTGCATTTATTCATTGTTGCAAATGCCATTAAACCCAACCCATTAACGCCAAGATTTAATGACATCCAAATTACTCCTTTGACCAGGTACTGACTTTGAAAGGATTTGGTCGCGAGGAGGTTTCCCAAACTACGTATGACATACTAAACCAC
>JAQIXX010001718.1:0-30708 GCA_034700605.1 Willowsia nigromaculata | reverse complement strand
TGGGTTAGTTGGAGAAGTGACGCCCTGTGCCCCAGTCACTTGACGGTCTCGCTGAATTCCCATGGAACCATAAACCTCGGTCAAAATAAGAAGCATGGTATCTTCCGACTCCCTAAAATTACGCAACAATAAAATTGTGCATAAAATATGGGATACTTCGACGCGATGTATATATCATTGAAATCGAGAAATATTTTAAGTATGTTGGCTTACCAGTATCCAACATGGGTACTCATAGCAAAGACATATTCATTGAACGTTTCATAGGGAGCTTCTTGTAGAACATAATCAATCCTGCGACCTCCGTTGAGACTACCGATTCGAATGTGAGCATTTTCATCTTCGGCTCCATCTGCCTCGGACTTTTTCTCCATTTCACCTGCTATGGCACTTTGAATCTCATTATCTAAATTTTCTCCCGTTTTACTAAATCCAGTGTAGTGATACACGGTATTGAGTGTATTTTTGACGGCATCAATAACTTTGTGTTTGATATCAGCACCAACTCTAGCCATGGTTTCTTTGAGTTCTGTAAGAAACACATTAGCAGTTATTCCAATGAATCATGAGATGGAAATATGCAATTTTCAATACGCTTTGAGCTTTATCTTCTGTGAATGTAATAGTGAAACAACTCTTACCCAAATGAATGCGTTTTCTTCCTTTATGATGCGGTATCAAAACAGGACGATTCTGAAAATCTGGATCTATCAGCGTTTCAATACGATAAGCTACTGGATCATATGGATGAAAAATGTTAAAGAACGCAGGGCAAGTTGGTAGTCGAAAGTCATTGCCCAATTTTTCGATTCCACGAACAGTTACAAACATAGCTGCAAGCATATTAGACATAGCACTTTAGCATTTGCATTCCATGTATGTTCATAATTTAAATGTATATTTTAGGCAATCATTTAGAAGACCATTAGGACCAATTACCAATAGGTGAACCAAGAGCAAAGAAAGCACACGGAGCAAAGTCGATTTTCGGATACGTGATGAACGGTTGGCCAGTACCAGCTGTGCCAACAGTGTATGACACTGTTCGAGACGATGAAGCTAGTCCGACTGTGGCAACGTCCTCAGTCTAAAAATTCATTAGTACATGTAAATAAACTTAAACCTCATTCGCAAATATTTAAAAAATATGTAACTGAATTGTAATATTGACCTTTTCTTGTTGTGACACCAAGTCCACAGCATTATCATCAACCTTATCCGAGTCCAAATTACTGACAGCGGCATCTTTGACAGGCTGATGCGCGAGTAAATCAAATAAGATCAGCGATCCCAGACTATGTCCGGTTAGAGAAACGTTTCCATGAAAAGATGGATTTCGACTCAAAAACAACTTGTAAATCCTATTAAGCTCACTGCTGACAGAGTTGACAATTGTCTGCAAAATTCAAAACAATTCTGAATTATAGTAACTAAAAGTGTACACATATATAGAATTAAACTAAGAAGTATTATATTTTACCTGGCAATAAACAGGACTTGTGTAGAATAAGATGTCGAGCAAAGTATCATTGGTAAAGTCTCTGAACTTGGGAATACTGCGCAAAGTAATGCGCTTCAGTTGCTCATCGATTCCCTTATCTCCATGCAATGCCTTGTGCCAAGACACCGGAAGAAATTCAACTCGCCCAACCATAGTCTTTTCAATCGATTCTCGGAAATGGCTATGGAGTAACTGGAAAGACAATCCCCTGAAGTCATCAACTAAAAGAAAAAGCACACACTCATTAGTTGAGAATTTTGTCAAAACTACACTGGCAGAACGCTAACATTTAATAGGCATTAAACATACCAGCTTCGACAATATTCCTTAGTTTAAAATCGCATATCGGGCCAATCCCATGGACTACAAACACAAGGTGATCAATTTGAGGTGATTCACCGTCTTCAACCTCAATTTCATCAACACCTCGTTTAACCACACGAGGCCGAATTTGGCTTTCCTATTTCAAAAAAGATCCAAAATGATTAATTAATTTTTATTTACAAACTCTGACGTGAAGATTCGCATAGCATATCATAAAATCACTTACTGGAAGATTCCCCCAGTCATCTGGGGCTGCAGCCTGACAGAAGTGAACAACTACACCAGCACTGTGCATTATAACTGACTCTCCGTCTGGAAATTCTAAGCGTTTTTGCCATACGCCAGTTCTCATGCAGTCCGCATATTCGCTCTACAAACAAGTTTTAAAAATTTACGACATGTAATTTTGCAGTTCCGAAATCAAAAGATCAATACACGTAGTTTAATCATAATGCAAAGACATAACCTCTAGTTTCACAGCAAATTCCTCATCATAAGGAATAAAGCGATTGTCCATAGGACCCTTGAAAAACCACGATCCACGACGGACTTCTATGGGTGCTTCTTCCCAATAAACTGGCATTTTCAATCGTTTTTGAACACAAACATCATACCTGCCCCCGTCCGTAGGAACTAGCCGTTCAGGCTCTGAAATTGATACCATAGAATTACAACAATATAAGGATACATTTCTCTCATGCAACAATTTTTGATTTCTGAAACAATTTTAATACCGTGAGAATAAGCATCCTCCAATGCCACAGAATCGATGATTGAAAATGGTTTCCACACGGTTTTACCATCCACATCTTTCCGATAAAACCAATGGTACGTCAAGGCTGGAAGTTCTTGTGGGCCATATGCCTGCATTTGACCGACGTGGCTTGAGGGCGGATTATGGAACACATTGGTACCCATGGGCGGGCGTGATGACGTGGGAGGGCTCTGTGCTGCACTTGGACCATTTTGTGCCATTGGTGAAGCCGAAGCTACCCCTCCAGGTACAGAGGTAGTAGCTCCTCGTGAGTACAACGGAGATGCTGACGACATGTTCGCACCCATTGGTGCAGCAGGAATAAAAGTAGATGCTGGGCTAGTTGCAATTCTACGAAACAAAAATTTTAAACATTTTAAAGTAATTACCAGATGCAAGATGTAAATTATTTATAGTTATCATCGAAAGGACAGCATCGTATGTAGGGGAATATCACAATGTTGTCAACAAAAGATAAACAAATAACTGACAATTACGATTCACAGCCTATTATCAGTTTTTTGCAGTTAACTTCCAACCACAGCAGGTGCTGTTAAAGAACATTCGACCTTTAGTTGATGAATACATTAAGCGAAATATACGAGTTTACCTAAAATACGCTATGGCTACCGCTACCTTTATTTTATCCAATTAAATCCTCCTATTCACTTTGTCTTTTGCTTCTTCATTAAATATTCAACATTCAAAACTGACAGTCGACTTTCACAAGTACAGAGGTACTAACGCTTTTGTAGAAATGTTTGAATAGATGCGTAGTTTTGATTACTAACTAATTATGAACTGTCGAGGACTACAAAAAATTAAGCTGATACTGCAACTACTATAAATTTTATTAGACTGCGAAAATTGCAAGTTCCAGGAGAACTTTTGAAATGCCTGATTAAACGAGTAGTTAACTGATTGCAAAATAGAAACAGATATGATCTAACGAAAATAAGCTACCTAATATTTATTTAGTCCACACATCTGACTTTTGTAAACACACCTAATATGAAACACCTCGTGGCTTGCTAACTACATCCTCTCACCTGATCGATAAAATATTTATTCAAAATAAAAAGCAAATTGTTGTCGAAGCAAACTTCTGCATGTCCTCAAAATCCTGGTGAACCCTAGCTAGAAATTTGAATAAAAAACAACTCCGTGTCTCATTACTACCGTATGCAAAATGCCGACGATCCAAAGATCGAAAAATGAAAAAGTAGTAATTGTGATTTGAACTTGGAAATGAGATAAATAGAGAGGAAATCATGCAAAACAGAAGCGTAAAACAAGGTGGTCGCCCTGACACTAAATCACAGATCAAAAATGAGTGGCTAAGGCGAGTCTCAAACCTCACATGTGAAATACTGATTGAATTATAACCTACGCCATCAAATCCATGGCAGATAGATACTTCAGGAGCACAAAAAATGCACCTTTCTTGTTTTGTGGATAACTTTGTCAAATTCTTACACTTTCCTTTACCAAAATATCTAAATTTTGAAGATTTAAAGCTGACATTTCACATGCTGTTTAAAATTTAAGACTAATCGACTACTTATGCATGACAGATAGCAAGAATGAATGAAGAGTGACAGTATGTCAACATGAATAGGCAACTCAGTTTCTCAGGTCTAGGTCAGGTCTCTTCACGGTTTTAGAATTTTCAGATTTTGAAACCTTTACAAGCCAAAACAACCTACAAATTTCTCTGTCATTCTCAAATTTTGCCAAAAAAGGCACAATTAAAGGCTGAAATTTCATCCTCTTCGAAGTGTCTGAAAGTATTTTCTTTCTGCCTGAAATTCTCTGCGATGCATGTTGTCATGCTATAACTTTTGAACGTCTGCGAAAATCTCGATTTTTGCAAACACTTACAGATGATTTAAAATTAAAACAACAGTTTTATAGTGATATGCTGGACACCGTTAGTAGCCGTTTGATTTACTATAATTGAAATTGAAAACAAAATGTATCATATCATACATCATTTGAAAGGCATTTAACAATAAAAAACGCATGCATTTAAAAGTTTTAGATTTTAATTAACCGTTGAAAAGATATAATGGTTTTAAAAAACAATGATGAGCAACATGTTCACGATTAAATGGTTCTACGCAGTGATTTTGACTTCAATATCATGACAATATTAACATCAAGACCTCTGCGACCATTTAAATCCATAATTATCTGAAAATTATTATTTAGGTCATTTTCAGGCAAAAATATTTTTAACCCAAGTGTCAAAGTTTTTTACTTTTATGGCACCTCACCATCTGGTGGTGGTGGAGGTGGAAGTGCTTCTAGAACGAGCAGTAGCAGTAATATTGGCACGAGTTGCGCCAATAATTCCAAAAACCAACCTGTCACATAATCTGAAAAAAGAAAAACCGTGAAGACACCTAAGGACCTATGTCAAAAGAGTCGCATCCAACTATCCAACAACTCATGAAAACTGATACATCGGGATGCATTGAACGATATAATTTTACTGGACGTCATTGGATAAAATGCTAAAATAAATCTCTTTTATGATTTTGCTAAGCCGTTGCTGCAATTTAGTGGTTGGTGGAAATGATGAATCTTACCTTACACGCATTAATAATTCACAACGCTTAGTTTATCAAGCCTCCAATTTCCATACTAACCATATGACTGTTTTAAAATAGTAAAAACTAAACGAATTTGTAGATTGAATGCTTACATTGGATTGAAGGGTAAGGTCTGTGGAGGCCCCGCAACTGGAGCTGCCTGCATTTCCGGACATGGAACATACTTCATTCTTTGTCCTCCAAGTCTAAAAGCGTTTGAGTTGCCTGCAACAAAAAAGCTCGCTTTGAATGTTCAGAACTTAAATTTAAATACCAGGAAAAGAAAAGCAATAACGAGAGTTGTTTATATTTAAGCACTCAAGAGATGAATGTTTTAAAAACCAATTTACCAGATGGAGGGGCACCTTGTGATGGCAGAGCTTCAGGTACATTTTGCTGGATTTGAGTAGCACTTGGAATCAACGGCACCATGGGACTTGGAGTCACTGTTGGTATTGACGTCAAAGAAGGCTTAGCCGTTGGTAGAGGATAAAATCCGTTGTCACTGCCTACAAATAGCGGAACATGTCCAAAATTAATACTGATACATAGCACGCATTCGTTCGAGGATTATGACTATGACCATGACGGCTATAATATTTTACATTCTGGTTTTAGAATCTAATTACAAAATATAAACTAACCAGGATAAAAAGGACCTGCGGGCGCAACAGCTTCACTAGGCTTTGAAGGTGCTGCAAGAACAGTCTGAAAACTGGGCGCGGCAGTAGTGAAATTTGGCTGTTGTGTTGCAAGAATAGTCTGGAAGCTGGGCGCACCAGTAGTAGAGTTTGCATTCTGTCCATAAACTGTCTGGAAACTCGGCGGTGCAGCAGCGGCAGAGTTCGAAGCTGTCGCAAGTACAGTTTGAAAGCTTGGCGCGACTACTGTAGAGTTCAACGGTGTTGCAAGCACAGTCTGAAAACTGGGTGAGCCCCGACGAGTGACATTCGTAGGAACAAATGCAGATCCCGATGAAAAAAGCGACGCTGTGGAAGCCACTTCAGTATTGTCAGTTGGTTTAACTGATTGCTGATATGATGGTAGTGGTCGAGCATTAGACAAAAAGTCGGTATGACTTGTGTTAGGTGTTAACGCATTCAATCGTTCAGGAGGAGCCGAGAACAAGTTCACAACAGACGGGGCCTCCTCCTCCTCTTCCTCCGGCTCCTTAACTGGTGTAAATGAAGAATTTGGCGGCGGAACAAATGATTGCTTAACTTCTTGTGGATGTATTGTCGTATTGGTGCTTTCCGGTTTTGGGACAGATGAGCCTGCCAACATTCTTGAAAACAAATCTCCACCCGAAGTTGCAGCACGCGAAAACAAGCTAATTGCTGCCGGCTGTTCTTCCGCTACTGGCTGCGGAGGAAGAACTTCCTGGACGGTTTCATTTAAGGTAAGTTGCTCAGCAAACTCCTTTTCAACTGATGCCCGATTCGGGGGCGAATCATCACTGTTCAAATCAATCTCAGCTGTTGCCGGTTCTTCGTTTTTAGATGATACAAAAAGTTCAAAAGACGTTAGACACTAATAATTCATGGATGAACTAATACGAAAATAATTTTGCTAAAAATAAATACCTTGAGGCTCCGGCTCAACCAAAGGCACTGGAACGAACAACGCCGCATCCTCGAAGAAATTGCTGCCCGTGGCAGCACTGAGTAAACTATTTTTAATGGGTTTCGGTGCGTCCGACATTTTCCACTAATTTCCAATGTCAGAACATCAAAAAGAAAACTTTCCACTCCAAAAAAATCAAAATCTGGATCCCACCTTTCGCCTTCACCACCAAACAAACTTTACGATTAGCAATTACAGATATGCTATCTATCAATCTATCAAAACTATCAATAGAACTTTAAATTTAAAAAATAAATATATCAACAATTAAAAAGGCCAAATTTTTCCTCAGCTTTTAAAACAGCTCCACAGCTCAAATTATTCCATGAAATGATGACAGCAACAACTGCTCAGCAGCTGGTCGCTCACTTTGGATTTGGACTACGAATAGTGAAGGGTTTACTAGAAGAGATGCAAGTTTCACTGACTGATTTGATTAGACTCCAACCTGCAACTACAAGAAAGTTTCACCTGATTGTATTTGTGTCAAAAGCGTGAAAGGGAAATCTCACTAGTTTGATTACACGTCGTCCACTCGTACACGCTCATGTTGAAAACGAAGATGCTGAGCAGAGTTACTATACGTTTACGTTGCCGTGTGTCGGTGACTCGGTGAGTGCAAAGAACAATACAATCTCTAGACAGCTGTGCCTTCTGCCATTCTCATCATGCTACGCAGCGTGTAATCTGAATCTACTCATTACTCATTGTTCTCATTCGCAAACAGATACAGAGATGGTTTCTTCATGTGCATGCCATTACGAATGCTGAGATGAGCAGGAAGCGAGAGAGTATGGCACACAGTATAGCCAGCCGCCAGCCATAATGCAAAACCTGTCTGTGTAGCATCATCATTCACCTCATCTCCTCATAATCACGCGAGGGTTGCAACTTGCAACCAATGCCATAGAAGTGCTGTATACCTGTATTCGCAGTAGAAGGAGCGAGGCACATGAAAGTTATGTTTGCGCAGTAGAGGCTGGCTATGTTTCATTAACTTTGTTGTTTTATTTTTGAAGATTAGTAAAGTGTTGTTGTATAGCTTATTATTATGATGCTTGTATTATTCCGCATGCTATACTGCGCTAGTGACGTAGTTGCAATTGACGCTAGAGATGCCAAAAATACATATTATGTGAAATGTGATTTAAACTGTATGAACGTTTTTTGTCAACTTGATTACTTCTAAGCGACAAAGTCATTATGCTACTTCATTTCATATCATTCATCTCCTTCACATTCATTTTTTCATGCATTTTCCAACTCCCATTTCAGAATCACTTGGTGGACTGCGTGAATATGATTCTTTTCTTTCTCTTGCAAATGGAAAAATCTACAGTTTCTAAAGAAGTCCATGCGTCATCCACTATGCTCCCAGGTTATATATGGTGTTATGTATGCCTCTTTGAAAAGTTACTCATTATCTTTTACTCCAGTTGCGAGCTCTACGCTGTGATCTGATTGGAGTCAATCAATCAATCTGCAAAATCTAGTATCAATGCATACCATGATCACACCACTCACGATAAGCTTGTTTGGTTTAGTAACCACAAGTATGGTAAATTTGCCATCATAATTAGTAGTATGATTTCGTCTCATTAACCATCGTGGCTTATGTTGTCTTTTTAATTAGGTTTTTCTATTATTAGATGTTTGCGAGCAACGTTAGATATGAGTGGATTGATCATCTAGGATGCTGAAAAGCTGAAAGGTAACTCCGATGTGGCACATGCCCGAATCAACAAGTTTTTCCAACATTCAAATTTGCCGATCTCCCATAAATTTCTTTATTATAAATATATTATAATGGTTCTCGATATAATAATATGATAATTATTATTCTTAATATGCACGCCTACCAATACAGGACAGAACAAACAATATAATATGCAATCATATAACACCTCTTTCTCTTGCTTATACTTCACAATAAGGGCTGAGCTTTATCAATATAATGTATATATATAGTAGTAAGTATATATATTGTATATTTTTGGTACAAAGTGGAATACACAACAATTTTATTACACTCTTGATCTTTCGTGTAGTTTATTTCATTATCCATACTTTAATATTCTGCTTCAATTTTTCATGAACCAATCCATTATTTCTGAAACATTAAAACAATTTGCTAACAACTGCAATGTCTATTTGTCACATTGCAGTTCCTTATGTAGCACATTAACAAGTTAGTTGCAGGCAGTCATGCACTCAGAGTTAGTAAATTACGTTGAAATCTTAATCAACTGGAAAGATGCATGAACTAAGCGATAAATGAGTAACAATCAGGATCATTTTATGGAATAATGAAGGTAATTATAATATTTATAGAGACATGAATCTACTAAGAGTTTACTACACACAATACACAGTAAATAAAAAGCAGCTACAACATTTTAAATTACTTAATTAATTAATTATACATACAACTAGGAAAAATCTGTACACATCGCACACTATATATCTGGACTGAAGTAGACGCTTTTGGAAAGATAGTCATTTTTGCTTCATTTTGTATCGAGTGAAATTGAATATTTTAGCAGTTATGGTATATATTAAACTGAAAGACATTCCATGAGAAGCAAAATACATATCAACGTTGTTAGTAGTAGCAGTATATCAGCGGGACTACGCAATATTTATAAGTAAGATTCATTGAAAAAAATGGATCAGATCAAACAAACTGAGATGCAAACATTACTCTCAAGTGTAACATTGTCAATAATACAAGAAAGCTTGAAAAGCACTTTCGCGATATGCGGAGGGAAATACTAATCGTAAATGATATTATTATGATAATTAAACTCAAGAGGATTATCTCATTGCCAAACGTTCTATTGCATTGACTTGGACATCATAATAGATTAACAGTAAAATATTTAATTAAAAGACAGGAGTTTAACAAAAGGATGAGAGCGAGAACAATTTTTTATAGCATTTTTTGAGTGAATGCAGTCACAACAACAAGAATCTTAATCACTGGAGGATCATTTATATTAAATAGAAATTCATGTATAAAAATGCCTAACTTTATCTAGCATATTTTTTTGCCCAAAAATAACACAACACACATACTTACATTTACTCATAATTACTTTTTTATGCTTTCAGAATTTTAGTGGTCATCTGCAACAGGCATGGCAGTGAGATTGTTGGCGACAGATAAAAATTATCACACATACTATTCTGCACTAAACCGACATCATAATATGTATATCGAGAAAAAAAAATGTCTTTGAAAACTGACTGATTTAAAGTAGCTGTTTCACAGAGGAAGAGTTTCTAAAGTGTTTCAATTTGCAATAATAAGTACTGTTCCATCCCAAGGAATCGCGAAAAAATTAATTAAAGGAGAGAAAGAAACTATACGTGTGTTGTGTAGTGTAGAGGTATATATCACTTTTGGTTACAAACAGCGAAAAAAGTTGGTACTCAGTTGGTGACGACTCATTCGGGAGAACGGCTTCTATTTTCATTTCACAGGACTCTGAAGATTTCTTAATAGAGATACCACCTGTGTAAATTCTCT
Source organism: Willowsia nigromaculata (assembly GCA_034700605.1). Lineage (NCBI taxonomy): Eukaryota > Metazoa > Arthropoda > Collembola > Entomobryomorpha > Entomobryidae > Willowsia > Willowsia nigromaculata. Next base: position 20,383 of record JAQIXX010001718.1, on the reverse strand, counting down.
GTAAGATTAAAACAATAGAGCGTGCCTTTAGAATTAATTACATAGTAGCCTATAGTATTGTAGTCTACATTATACCAAAATATACAATTCCCCGAAATGTGTCTACTTCAAAATATTACTACATACCTCAGTTTTTATACATGTTATTACTCCAAGCTAATGATAACTGTCTTCCATTTAGCACAGCAGCAGTACAATCCTACACTGAATATCTCCTTAACGAGAGCAAAGGGTCAGCCATATCGTCCCCAATCATTTCTAGGTGTGGGAGGATCTTTACTTTTGTCCATTTCATCTTGGTATTACTCAGTTCAAATTTCTCACGTCACATTCAAATAAGAATTTCAGATCTTCGAATAAATACATCCTTTGAAATTTAATAGGACCGATATTATAGTAGGTTATTTGGCTGTAGACGCCGGCAGCAACTTTAATTCAAAGTAACATATTCCCCCTTTGTATTAATCTATAAGCATATAATCATAAGATTATTGACAATCTGTATCAAAGTTTGGTTTTGCATGATCTTCCATTCCACGCGTATCTTTTTTACGGGACAATCTTTGTGAGTGAGTATAGGCTTCTTAACAGTTCTACACCAAACAATACAAATGACTGACTAGGTAGTGGTTGTTGTAGTCGTAGGTTTTGTACCATGCGATCTTATTACAGTGGACCTTCCTTCATATTATTACCCTCTCGTAGCTTTGTGCTCTTCTATTCTCTGACTGATTGAACTGACCAAATTGTTTTTTTACCACCTATACCACTACACATTTTGATATCCACAAACTGCTAACCTCATCTCAAGTCAAAGCCGGCGACATCGTAGATTTTACTTTAATCGTTACCAGACAAAGAGTTATTCCTCAGAAACAACATTTAAACATTACTTAGATTTAAGCTAACTACAAGGACTCTGTCTTGTACAAAAACTACTTACGGAGAACAACTAGCATTCATCTCTACCACTAATTTTCTAACTACTTTTGTATTATTTAAATTTGAAATGCAAAATCCGAGATATAAAACACTTAAGACTATGTAAACCAGCATGCATTTCTTATGTATCCTATATTTACACTAACATCGTTATAGCTGGAAAATCGCAACAATTTAATACGCACACAGATCGCAACATTGAGCTGCTCGAACCCAAAAAAAAGTGAGAATTTTTTATATGCTCAATTGGCATTGCAATTTTTAAAAAATCTTAACAAAATGAAATTACATTCGATCCATAACAAAGAGAAAATATTTTACAGAGAGAAAAAGTTGTAAATCATTATTATAACGCTTACACAAATAAAAATTATATGTAGAATTTTATGTGACTTTTAAGTACACAACCAGTATGACAGAATTCTCTTGAACGTATGTACGTTTAAGAAATCATGATAATGTAGCATCAGTATTTAGTAGATTCTACTTTACGGGACAAAATTGATTGTGTTGTACAATAATTCTTACGGTTTCTTGCTTAGTGATTTAAGGCAGCGCCTTAACAATATACATTATTTAACAGGTGAAGTCTGAAGTAGTACCTTATGACGAATTATTATATATACTCGGATTTCACTTAATATTATGTGTATGAATGCTGTATGTGTGTGTGTGAATTAAGTATGGATACGTAGCCTTCCTCCTCCACAACGCTTCTTAATTGGGTGAACTCATGTTTGGAGTCCGGGGCACGAATTCCGCAGCTTCAGGATTCAATCGACTTCCCCCCAATGTTAAATGATTGTTAAGTCCTTGAGCTAGGGAGTCCACAGGATCATCCTCTGGAGGACCAGCAGATGGGACATAGGGTGGCGGGGGCCCTGTTACCCTGATGTTGGCTGTGTTGGGGCCCCAGGTTCCATTTTCATTTAGTGATGCTTCATATAGTTCATAATAGTAATTTATCATTTCCTCGTCTTCTAGTTCTTGTAGCACCTGAAAATCCCACAGTGAAAGTATATATGATTAGAAATGACCATGTAATTATGAATATGAGGAATGTGGGATTGCTTATGCTGCACCAAGCATTCACATGAAGTATCCTACCTGGCTGTCAAATTCCTCCTCGTTCTCCATCCACAAATATTCTGAGAAGTCAACCTCTTGACTCCCGGACTGATTGGAGGAGCCCTGAGCATTACTACTGCTGGAGCCTTCATTGGAAGAGCCAGTCGAAGACGGTGCTGATCCTTGCTGTCCTGCTGCACCACCATCAGCAGATGGACCACCGCCGATGTTGCCCCCTGACTCGGCCACCGGCTGTTCTTCCCCTTTACCAGTATTTTCTGCAGGCAGTTTCATAATGCCCTTTTTTATCAGTAACACACTTAAGCAATTGTATTCTCACAAACACAAACTCACACAAACTTCCCAAGTTTATTAGCTATCAATAAAAACGATAAATCACGAGAAAAATGTATGTCTGCAGATTTCAAAAAAGCTCAATTTCTTCTAGCAATGTCCTTTCTATTTTCCCCCATTGCCAAGATTCTTCTATCTGCTTTTCCAAATGGTGATCTTTGCCACACACACACGGATAAATACCTAGTGACAATACCGTTAGTTAATTATGGGTCTCTCAATATTCCCATATGAGTATGAAGAGCACTGAAAAATATAAACGTGCTCAGTATTATCAGTGCAGCACTTGTGCAAGGGACTGAAATAAGGGACCGAATGGAAGGACTGCTGTTGTGTGTGCTTCTTCAGAACTACACAATACACTTCTTCACACGTTTATCCTTATCGCTATTTCACTCTCCTCAGTACACACACAACACACAGGTACGTGGTATGTACTTGTACACTTGGAAAATTCGATACATGCCTTGTGTCCCTGTATATCGCAGCGTCAGTATAGGTGATTCTTTCTTTACCTCTTGGTTGTTTTTTACAGACTTTTACGATCAGACCGACGGGTTGTACTTTCAAGAAGTGGAGTACGTTAACCGTAACCGTATGCGTAGTGCTTTCGTATAATATATGCTGTGTGTGTAGAATGGAGTAGAATTTTTATGTATGAGATGAGTGCATGATTATCATAGTCGCCAGATTGAGATGATACCATTGTCTCGTATAAATGGATACATCCTTATAATAAATTTCAGCCTGCTTAAGGGAAACTTTCTTCCTATAAGTTGTGGTATGAATGCATGCAACTGTGTGTAAAGCCAGGGTAGGTTCAAGCTAACAACGCAATGATTTTGCTTTTAAAGCAAGCATATTATATATTTTGTATGTACCTATGTATGTAGGGATTCAGTATGAGTGCATATAAAATACATACATACATGCATATAGTTGATAAGGAAAGTACGGTCTCGTTTAGCTAGAGAATGTTCACGTCGTGGAGACGGAGTTGTACATGAAGACACCAAAACAAGCACGGTGGTGATGGTGTGTGTGGAGTGTTTTTTGGACCGACTAAAAACTACGTATGAACTTCATATTGGAGAGTGAACCACGTAGAAGTGGAAGAAGTGGACTTGACTATTTGACTGGGATAATAATGTTTATCTTTTTTCATATTTTTTGAATGCTTGCTTGTTGGCATAAAGTGAGCAACATATGTGCACCGTGCCGCGGTGGAGCAGTAGTAGTGTAGTGTAAAAAAAGTTGCAAAGATGAAGTTGAGGAATGCAATGCACAAAAAAGACGAGTGAATGAAACTGGTGGTGGTAGCAATGGCAAGCATGCGTTTCGAATGACTTTCTATGGCGTTTTGGTGGTGTGTGGAAAAACTGCAAGCGTTTTAGGTGGTGGTAGCAAGCTAGCAAGTCACTTGTTATTAGTAAAATAATGTGTAAAAGAGATGCGCAGTGTAGCTTCGCTTTTGAATTCAAAATATGGTATCATCGCAGCACACTCACAGGCAAAGCCAGCCAACGCTATGTAGCCGTCCACCGTTCATGACCGTTCCTTGCTGACTAGTTGATGCATATCACAAGATTCACAAGGCACAAAAGAGAACTTGTCTTGATTTCGCTTCTATTCACTCACAATTTTCTGGTCGACTTGGCTTCTTTTCTATTGAATATTGAATAGGTATTAATTGTGTCCACAACGTATTCCGTACTAATGTTAACTTATAATATGTCAAATATAAAGGATCAGGTTTTTGGGAATGGTTCACAAATCACATCCAAGCAATGTGGCTACATCTTATTGTCGACTTTTCGAGACATTTCATTTCCTCATGTTTGCATGTAATTCGATGCTCAAGAACTTTTAAAGTCGTAACGAATATGCGGTGCGTTTTTTTCTGAATTTGATGTGCATATCGTTATCTAGTATTGGAAGGGATACCAGCATTTAGTCGGTTAACAGTAGGTATGCAAAACTAATTGCAAAAAAGTTATGAAGCTTTGCTTCTTTCTTTACAATGGGTTTTATAGTAGTGGTATTTCGTACAACTCATAAAATCCATGAGAAGCATCAGAATCGTTATTAACAACGGCTTTAAGGACATTTAGTTGAGAACGCATTCTTTAAATTAAAAGATTTTGCATGCACTCGTAGACAACAATAATAGCCCGACTCTATAAGTACTTATCATGTTTTATGTTCTGCTTATGCATAATGTAATTTAATATCATGTAGACTTGAAAAGGCAGTGCAAAGTTGCAATTGTATGCCAGATTAAGTTTTGATGACATCATTGTGACATACCTAAATAGAGTCACTTAAACCAAGAATCAAGAGTGCAACAAACTCCTCAATATATACCTGCTACACTCATGGTAAATTTGCAAGCGTAAAATTATCGCATTCTTTCCTCAAAGTATTTGCAAATTATTATGAATATAAAAATATAACCTACTATAGCTTTTAACAACCACTGTAATGAATAATAGATCAAACAAGAGAAAAGGAAAAAGCGTGATTCCGTTTTTTAAGTCTTCTAATTAAATAATAACAAAGGCATGGATTTCCGGACTCAGTTGTTTTGGTAATATGAATACTTGGTTACTGAAGCACACCAAAGTGCTATAAAACGTATTGATTTCCAGTTGCTTGTTTTGCATCCTTGTTATTCATTATTCTTTCTTTATCATATTGTGTTCAGCTTTCAATTCTGCAATTCAAATCTAAAAGGAAACATTTATTTTTAGCACATATGCTCATATTCCGGATGCATTGACACTTATACCACATTTTTATTACTTTTTTAATAATTTAAATTCTTTAACACCATAAAATTTATGCATGCGAAAAGTGAAAGAACTTTTCTGTGATGCGGTACTGATTTAGTAGGTCTTATTTATGGGCAGCGGTAGCATAATCTTGGGCAGCCTTATCAAGTCGCCTTCTCAAAAGCATCTCTTGAAAAAATCATGCATGAATTTTTATGAGTGTGTCACAATAGAAAATTTTTTAACTCGGTACGAACATAATTTTATCATATACGTTATGTTGTTCAGTCAGAATCGTAAATTTATGTAGAGAGATTGTAATGAAAACTTACGTAAAGGAAAACCTCTCACAAATTTACGAGCATAAAAGTACCTGGACGACAATGCTATCATACTACCTATGAAGAAAAATAGGAAAATTACGAACGATTAGCTACACTAAAAAAGAATTTAAAATTCATCATGCCATATTTTGCACAATTTCATCTTCATACTCTAACAAAACTCAATCATTGGTCGATATTAAATGCAAAGAAAATATGTAAAACAAGCTGATTTCATTACAATACGTGTGGAGAAGCAGACGGGAGAAGAGAAAGTTGGAGGAAGAAAGTTCATGTGGGTACTCAATACAACAAATGCAATAACCCAATGCATAATATTAATAATACTACATATTTTGGGATAACGTTTATGAGCATATGGTCCTGTTTCCTGTTTGTGTTCATTTCATTTCATACATCCATACATGATGAAATACCAATTCATGGAATTTTAGATCTTTAATCTATATATTAATATGTCGAGTGGAATACTCACGGAGCATAGCAAATAGTAAAATAATATTTCCATCAAAATAGAATTCTGAGGGAAGTCATGCCAGTATAATCACTCTGTTGCTTACTTTATTAGAGATCCTTTATTTATTATGCCTTCCAACGAAAGAATAGAATCAAAGATTCACTAAAATATAAATAATGATATTCAAAGATATATTTAAAATTCATTTAGTCCCCCATATCATCTTGGTTCAAGAAATGCATTAAAATTAAAACTACCGGCACAAATTCTTTGGCATCATATCGTTTAGGCTAACTGGAGTTACCTAGTATGATTGTTTTGATGTAATCTAGGCAGTGATGTTAGACTATTGGCTATTCAAGTCTCGTAGAAAACATTATGCAATTATGCACATAATAAATAAAGATTGGATATAGAAACGAGTACTATGTTAGATAAGATCAGAATAAGTGCGATTATGGATCACTATAACTTCTAGTAAATTACTTATATCAAAACAATTTGTTTGCGCGTGGGCAACTTCTTATTTTGATAGTTGCTAAAACCTCAGAAATTTTCCGCGATGAATGTAATGTGGTGATAGCGAGTTACATAACTTTGCAATGGATTGACTGAAAAGTCGAGTGACCAGTACTAATAAAGTCATACAAAACGCTATATGCAAGAGTGAGAGATCAAACAAGTGCATGACGGAGTTAGTAGCATTCATTTGAGGCGTGTAGCAAAAGATCTTTTTTTTTTCATGACATTTCGTGAATATGTAGACAATTTCAAACCTGTAGTGTTTTCCAGCATGATGCTTTGTGTAAAAAATCAAGGTTATCGTATTCATCATCCACGGGTCAAATATCAAGTCAGGAGCTATAGTTTAGTAGTGCATAGAGTATATTTGATGACAGTTTCACCGATTTCATTATTCTTGTGACAGGCAGAAGTTCAAGAATGAAGAAGCCTGCTTCCTAGAATAATTCCCATTCCTTCCCTTCTGTAGGCATTTACGAATGTAAAAGTACCAAATTGAATATTATTTAAATTTCTTGATTACAATAAAGTTGTCATTTTGTTGTCACTTATTTTGCCACTAAGCTTTACTGTACTTGTACATACTATAAAATGCTTACCATAAGTGTGTAAGCTTTTTAACATTTCCCTTTTCATACGAACGATATAAACTTAATGTCAACGCACTCCAATATAGTTTATAGGATGCAATAAATTATAATAACAATGACTTTTTATCCAAAATCAGTGATTGTGACTACTAGTTAAAATCAAATCAATTACTAGTTTCTCTCGTAATCTGACGTAACTTGAGGAAAGGAGCAGTACTAATTACATGTCATCGTCATCGTCTGCCATTGCACTGCTTGAAATACCAGAACTCTGACCATTCCTTTAACTGAAGAAAATATTTTTAAAATAAATATCAAATCCTCTTCTCCATCAAAGAATAGCTACGAATCTGTAAAAGTCAGAAATTAAACTTTGTGTTAGAATACAGCAAAGGCAAAGACACAGCGTTGCATATTGCATACTACTGCATTAATATGCCAGCCTCTCTGTTTGTTAAAACTTTAAAAAATCACATCGTCAGACGTGGCCTGTATAGCTGCTTCCATAGATAAAGCTTCAGTATGATCTTTTCATACATAATGCTGCTTACCAAAACGGTAACGCGTCATTAGCTATATAATGTGTTCGTATGATTAGTCTGTTCAGCACTTCTATTACAATCCCATGCCCATTGACACTTCTAATCATTTATGCAATACTAATGCAACGAGGAAAATTTTATCCGAATTTATCTCTCAATACAATAAAACGAGTTGAATTGATGATAATATTATTATTATCTGGAAATTGATTTAGCACCCCTGATACCACACCAAATTAAATTTTCAGTTTGCTATAATTTGAAATAAAAAATTCGTTGATTCTAGTGTGCATAATTTTAACATGATAGTCTAGCTGGTAATAGCATGTTGAGTAGTATGGTAACTAAATAACCTGAAACTGAAGGGGAAAGTGAAATAGCATTTAAAGGAGACTAGAACATTGCTGCAGTTACGAGTTACGACCACCAAAATGTAAAGCCTCTGGAGACTGGATACAAAATCAAAATGAATGTCTGGACAACATTTCCAGCATCTTCTGCATTATCATTAGTTTTTACGTTCTATTTCCATGAGCAAGAGTATCTCCTCCATGAGCGCAACTTTGCTCCTACCTTCCCAACAAATTACAACGCAGCAGCAGCAGCTTTGTTTTGAGAATTACACATTAGGTACCATAATTTTTTTGCATCTTAAACTACCACCACCACCACCAGCATAATAATATTTTGATAAAAGGACTCATACCTCGTATAAAACATAGTAATATCTTTCCTCCTGCTGCTGGTATGCTCAAGCACAATAGAATCCATGCATTTGTATGACAGCCAAGTCAAGTATGACTAGAGTCCGTTTTTTAGAATATTCACATCACCAATAATCGGTTTCATAGTCTGTCCATGTTAATTTTAACATGGGCAGGATGGGAAATCCTTAATTGGCGACGCGCATATACTTAAAAAATGGATAGTATGAACTTATTATTATGACACATGCATACATGCATACACACACGTATAGATGAGAAGCGCATAATATACGCTTATTGTAGAGATATGGTGTTTGCATTCTCGCAATCAGTTGCGTCGTAAAAACTGCTGTTGCTGTCTGTTTTTGATGTTGATATTTTGCTGGTGCTAGCTCGTCGACTGCACAAACCTCCGCTCAGAGTTCCTCACTCAAGCCCAAACATAACATCAGAGAACATACGACAGCACAAAACTCTCTCTGTTGCTTTGCTGGAATTCTTGTTTTCATCTGCTCTGCTCCTCCTGAAATAGAAGGAAATTGATAGTGAACGCTGCACTTTTTTACTTTAATTTTTAACTCTCAGGATACTCGTTTTTGTTGTTATTGTTGTGGCCGACACTTTTTTCTACATCTGTTCGAGAATTCAACACACACTTTGTTAACCTCTCTGGTTATAATATTTGGTTGGTCAACGGAGCCTTTGAAGAAGAAATTGACAATATGTCATCAACCCCAAAGTCCGTTGGAGATGAGAGCCTTTCTGGTAAGTGGAGTTCAATTTCAAAGAGTGTCAATTATTTTGAAAGTGTTGATTAAACCCTTTGGTGGGTATTGTGCTGCGTGTCAAATTATATCATTGCTTTCTTACTGCGCAGTTTATTGGCATAAGCTGTAAGAAGATATACGCCTCACCTGAATGTGATGTTGTTGATGGGCATTGACATTAGGATTAGGTTATCGTCAGTATAAAGCTTAAAAAGTATGCATTTTCGACGTGCAATATTGTTCGTATGTCCATTATTTTGAGGAGGAGGAGAAGAGCATAGCGAAGGAAGTTTCAAAAGTGAAGGGTTAGGGTGCTGTCAGTTATTCAATTAATATTAATATTGCAAAATGAATTGGCGATACATAAGTATGTCCTCCGTCACTCTGCATCTTGACAAATGCCAAATTTCTTGGGTGTTATGCATCTATTATTATTGTTGCCAAACATTATTTTCGCTGCATTGGTGATCAAAATGGATCAAGGACCAGGGACCCGTAAATTTGCCAAGTTAAAGTCCAAAGTGCATCCATTTCATTCAATATTAGCGAATCGCAAGAATTCATAGTAATAAAAAATATGTTTAATTTTAGAGATACAAGTGTGTCATTTGCTGTCATTGTCATTTGAATTCACAGTAGAACGGAAACTTTAGTCGGGAGGAACATGAATTGGTTTTTGTCTTTATAAATAAGTTATAACAATTTTACTTTAATCTACAATGTAATAATCACAATACAATATAAGTAATGCTCTTTGTCATGCATTTAGCTTTTGGTTTACAAAATGTGTCTCTGTTTTACTAACTATAACTTGGTATCATTAGCAGTAGCTTTTGCATATATTATGTATTCTAAGAATACAAACAATATGGCAATAACTTGAGACAATAAGTGGGCTTTTGTAAGAAACAAAAATTCCAATGGAGTTCACTTCAAGTCCAGGGAGTTGTTTTGTTTGCATTGAACAAGTACATATTCAATATTGCTTCGCATGATTTGAAGTGATTAGGAAACATCTGAAAAGTATTACCTATGTGCATAATTAAGAGCAGCTGAAAGGTTGAATAACAGCTAAAGTGAGCATCGCAATTGCGTCTCATATCATAATCATATATTGTAATAAAACTCAACTTGAGCATAATCAAAGCTTTAAAGTCGTATTAAACTGTGTCGCCATATACGCAGTGTTTATTGACTGTCGTTGAATTTTTATGAACTTCAAATTCTCAATTGCTTAGATGGCTTAGGAAGGAATCCTTGTGCTAAGTACATAGGTGCATGTATTGGGATGCGTGAAATGAACCTCATATAGTTCATTATCATAAGTAATGTTTTTGTTTGGCTGTGGAATTTTATATTTAGTCTCAGCTTTTGGAAGGGAAATGCATGCTACTTACTATGTGGGTTAAGTTTGATAACCAGGAAAATGGCAAAGAATCCTTTTCACAACTTGACGTATTTACGTACTCAACCAGGTCAGGACTATTGATCAGGTGTCAATGATATCATTATTATCAACAAGTCAATTTGGGTATGTGCGTAGCTATCTTCGTCTTGAAAATGAATCTTAGCTCGTTTGCATAGCTTTAGGTAGCTACTAGCAACATGCACAATATATGCTGACAATGGAAATGGTGAAGACAGTGGATGATGAAAAAACTGGCTTTGTTTGTGTAAGAAAGAAGAATATCCACTTTTAAGTATCCAGGTTTCTCTTTAGCTAGTAATGACACATACCTTTGTATCCAAAAAATGTTAATGAAAGAAAATCGAGACTGTGGTTTTTCCTTTAAACTTTTTAAAATAGTTTGGGTCAAACTTACTCTTAGGTTCAAACACTTTGTTCACTTACTTCGTATCATACTTCTTTTCTATGCTTATAAAAATCGTATGAGTAAATACATAAAAAAGTTTCTATGATAGAGCCCCCAAGGAGATTGCAAATTTGTCTTAATGACGATTGACGATTAATGCCAGTGTCTATACAAATTCTTGGTTTTTTCACTCCAAGCCAGTTCCCATTTTGCTATGTGAATAAGTTTGCATTTGCAAGCATATCAGTATAGCATCATGACGATGCGATGAAATGAGACATTTGGGAACACGCACCATATTGATCGAATTTTATATATTCTTTGTCATTCCTTGGCATCCTCTTTTTAAAACTGAAATCCAATTTTAGGTTTTTTTATTATTATTTTGTCTCGACAAATCTCAAAGTTAAAATGTGCTTTGTACAATTTTGACGGGTGTCCATGAGTTTTAAGTACAAAATCCCGTTGAAAGCTTCATTTTAGCACATCATGATTTACAAAGCATAGTCAATGAAACTTTATCTTCAACGCTAAGGTTAATTGCTCGGGTTCATTGCGTTATTTTAGAAGTGGCATATAATATAAATAGATATTGTGAATGCTATACACATACCTGCCTCTTAATAAGTCTGAAAAATCCTAAATCTGTTTCTCCATGTACAGCTCGCTTTCAGCGATAGAATAAAAGAATGTTATATGATGATGATGAGGAACAAAGAAAGGCTTTCTGTTTAAACTTTTGCTAAAGTGATTGAAGGATTGAACAACTTGAGGTCTCTTGTCTTATCCTTCTCGTCTGCATTTCAGTAGTCTGTCAATGCATCACCAACGATACTTTTTAAAGTTCTACGCATTATTCATGTGCAACCGACTTATGTTTATGCTGTCTGCGACGTGTCATTGTCATGGCCATGACAGAAAAGTTGACACTATTTAGGTATTAAATTACTCGGCTAGTTCTCATATTCCATGTTTCATCTGTTATCATCTTTCTAAAAACTACTCAATATTCATCTCACCGCTTATTGCAATGGTATACGTGGATATATGTGCTAGATAATTAAAAATTGTTATGATATACCCGCGTATGTAAACAAGATTTAGCACCTATATTACAACTTATACTGATGAAGTGTTGAAAACTGCGAAAAGTAATATCCCTGTCCCCTGTCAGGTATAGAATGGTCATGCGCATCGAGAAAAGCATAACATTATAATTATTATGAATGATGATAGAGTGATAAAATTTCGGGCTGCGGTTTGTCTCTGACTTCTATTGTGAAAGCTGAGATAGTTAGTATTTTTGTTCGTGATGTTTGAGTTAATGTAATTTGTCTTAAGCACAATGGGCATTCATTGAATCCGCAGAAATTCCAGGTGTATAGTAAATGCATAGTTTTCAGGCGATAACATTTAAAAAGTGGTGTATCTACTTCAACTGATAGGACATCAAGTACAATGTACTCAACAACAACAAAAAACAATGGGGTGAATTGAATAAATGTTTATTCGAATTTAACTGCTATTTGAACATGTATAAAAAGTCGATGGTGCTATGCTCAGTTTTATTGTTGTCAAAATATTGGTTTTACGGCTAGTGTATGTCGTTTTAGTCATTTTATTTGCGTCTCATAACAATTTTAGCACCTTTCCGCACTTTCATTTGTATGCCAGAACCATGAGCTATCCGTGTTTACACATTACTCATTCATGACGTATTGTTTCATGTACAACGAGTTCAGCTGAAATGAAAAATACGTACCTACTTAAATGTTTGTGCTTGGTCAGAGAGGCAACGCGTGGAATAGGATGATTCATAACTGCGCCTTACCTCGCACTTGGCAACTTGACATTCTCCATTTGACAGGTGATGGAAAACTATATAATTTCATACTAATGTGTTTGTTCGTGTGCAGGCATGGGCATCTAGCTTGACCAGCAATAGCTATCCTGCAGTTTGTGGTTACGGAATAATACTGGCACTTGCTACTTTTGAAACAGCATATTTCACTAAAATTTATAGCTGGAAAAGATAAATATCTTTGCAAGTACATTATTATAGCTCCTTAACTTTTACAATAGTATATTTATCCTCTGAAAAATAATGCAATAATACAATGCCACAAGGGACTGCTATGTCTTATGTTTTGCAGTAAAAAGAAAAGAAAGTTTAACAGTATGCCCCTGTCGGAGTAAATGTGGATTGTGGTTGATAGGCATTTAAAGTTTCACCTGGCGATATTTTCTTTCATTAGCCACTTGGGACTTCCTGTACATATTAAGAAACAATTTGCCACAAAAAAAACGTACAACTTACAGCCATACGACATAACGACTAGGAGCTCTGTATAGATAAAATCTATATTACCTTGTACGTTTATGTGAAGTCATAAGTAAGCTTAACGTTTTGAAGAAACAAATTTTGTTATTTACTTTATATATCGTTCATGGTCGCCTTTTAGGTAATAAACAACAGTAATCCGTACAATAACAGCTAGGCTTTTTTATATTTATACAGTTTGGAAAACTCTCAGATAAATATTCCTAGAAACGAGACACAATTAAGAAAAAACCAAAGCTTAAACCCCGCACTACAGCGCAACAGGACATTGTACATTACATGTAACTGGATTTGTGCCAATATTTCAATGCCCTTGTGTAGTGATTCTGTCATTTTATATGCAGGCATGAATTTCGCACATTTTCACTGGTAAGGTTCACAAACAAAACCACCACTAGCTACTAATCGTAAGTTGGTAATACGCAAACATCAACAAAAAACCCTTCTCAGAATGTTGGGTTGAATGAAATTTTTCTGCTTACTTTGCATCTTCATCTAGTGAAAGAATGCTTAACGGTTAGGCAAGGCAAAAAGCGATTTTAAGTTTCATATGAAGTGTATTATGTATGTAGAAAGTATCTACGGTGCAATCTCTTCTTGAAAGTTAGTGCATAATTTCAAAGAAGTAAAACAAGCATTAATTTTGTCATGTCCAGCGAGTCGTGGAAGTTGCAATTTTTGTTGGCACCACTTCATGCTCGTAATTGTGTTGGTGAATCAGCGGAATCGCATATTCATTCATCGCTACCACAATGTAATATCATTATCATAAATTTGCAACTCAAAGCATCTTCACATGTTATAAATTTATTTTCTTTTGTCGATGGATGGGGCTTTTTTGAATACCATGTAGCTTATCAATCAGTAATTTACTTGTTTGTGAATTGTGAATATTTTAGATTTGGGATCTTAAGAACCAAACATTACATCATCCATTTTAACGTTGTTATTGACTTGAGGCGATGCTGTTTTTTATTTCGGGGTTTTTGCATACCTATTTACTGGCTTAAATACGTAAGATGAGTTTTAGCAATATTATCATATTGCTAATGGCATTTCGCAATAATTTTTTTTGCAATATATTCCCATTTTTGCATCAACAACGCATATTATGCTATGATGTGTGATGTCAAAATTAAGCGGTTATTATGGCTCAGCCCACGAGCCTGGAGCGGGAGAAAAACAGACATCACGCCATCATCCTATACGGATATGAAAGATAACTTGATGCGTATATGTAGCATTAAAAAAACTTACATTCACTCAGCTTGCAGCAAAGACGACAATAATATTTATGATACTACGTAATTCTTTTTGTCTCCTTCTGCATTATCTAAAAAATGGATGTTTGTATGCATGTTAATATAATATAATGATAACGATAATAGTAAGGTTTTCTAGCAATATGCAATATGAACCAACCGCATTTTATCTAATGATCAGCTTGGTGCTGCAATGTGTGTATGTTGGTTAGAAAGTAATGTTTCTTGAACGAATAAGAAAACCAGAATATTTGTCCGTTTATTAACACGGCAACTATTAAGTCCAGACCTGATGTTGCTGATATATTCAGATTGCTGGAGTCCTTAGTCTATTGCTTGTCACGCAGTCAGTCAACTTCTTTCCTCGGGGTAAACGAGTCGCCGGGTCGGTAAGAAAAATGACATTATGGCATTTTTACATTTATGTCATTCGAAGTCCTTGTCAAGTGCATTATTTCACTGTAATTAGTTTTCGGGTGAAAATTAGGAACCGATTTTATTTAAATTTTGTACAGGGCAGGGACTCATCATGATCATTATGATGATCATTTTTATGTACCATTGTCATAACGCTTTATTATCACGAAGAGACATCGGCACCCCGTATATGCAGGGATGTATCAGGAGTTTTGTTACTATATATTATTTGGTATTCTCCAACGAGTGTGTGGGAGGCCTTACTACAACTGAAACCCCGAATTTGATAAAACCATAAAGTAACTGGTTAAATCAACAGACTCTGAATAGGGAGACGTCGTTGTTTGGTCTGTCAATTTTCATATACGTCAAAAGTCCACTCTGACGATGAGTCTAACTTGCAGTTTAAGACATCTCATGTAATACTCAAAAGCGAGGGAGACAAGATCAACATGCTCTTCTGCACCACTGGTTGAAAAGTCAAGATAGCCATGCCATGAACAATCCTGCCAAGCAAAAACGTCAACAAACAATCTGTACGAAAGAAATGAAACAAAGTATCGTGCTTGTTAACTTTTGATAGTCCATATTATTGTTTATCATCCTCATCCTGATGTATGTATACCGTACACGCATTTGACACGCGAACTTGTCATGTAAAAGGCAATGAAAGCCTCAACTTGGGTTCATTTAGTTAATGTGAAGTAGCTTTTCATGATTGCATTTGTTCCACAAAATTGGACTCTTCCCATCCTGTTTAGTGGCAAGCCACTACTGTACTAATTCTTTGATTTAATAATGTGTGGAAAACGTCCTGGAATAAAAACTACTGTTAAAGAACACATCATGCTGCATAAATATTTTTATCAATGACCTGTGTAATCGTAATCCTGTTCTAACAGATTGCTTTTATTGCTAATGTTTGCTGTCAGAACTAGATGCCAAATGCATAGACGTTTATAAAACGATATGTTCAGATATTAATTCAAAAGTTTGTGCCAGGATCGACGGAGGTAAAGTTTACTCGCAATCACTTGGAATGAACGAGTGAAATGAACCATTGGATTTATGCTTCCTCCGCTCTATTGTCTATTTACATGAGTGATTAACTGGAAGCGTAAAAATTAATTAATGCATCTATTATACGTGAGGATTCATGCATTATCAATATCAATGGTCGTCAGAAGTGGTGATTATTTTTCAAGTACGTCTACCCAAGTTCTACAACCTCTCATAATACTACACATGTAAATACGCATAACTGACTTGGTTATCCATGTATGTGATATCATATGTCTTTATGCCTATATATAATATAATGCGAATGCGTCTGGTGAAAGTAAACAATGTAACGCCCACTCTCCAAACTTCAGGATGATGTAGCATAATATTGACAGAGGAAAAACTAGCTGTCAACCCGAAGCTTTACTTAAACGCCCTTTTTCGGCTAATACAAAAGTAATAGTCGATCAGTTGCCATCTCTCAATCCCCCTGTGCAAACAAATTTCCATTGATAAAATTCTACACATAAAAAATTTCGGTGAAGTTAGGAATAAAATAGCTAAGCTAAATAAAGCTCACCAGAAAGAAACCAAGTTGGATTCAATTTGCTCTGGTCGTCACACAGTCCAAGTACCACAGTAAATTGTCATCATAACATCGTTATTGTTACCTAACATAAAGCATAAGATAAATAACCATAGTAGTCGTATCTCTCTGAACTGCTCAATCTCTACGAAATTGACTAAAAATTTCGCAAAGATATTTGTCCCAATCCCAAATCTTCAAAAATTTTAAACCGTAAAATAAAATTTACTTTGGCTTTACATCAATGGTTGCATCTTCTGTACTAAATGTATAATTTTAAATTTTGAGGGCTCAAATTATATCGGAATGCTTGCATTTGGATTTTCACTTCGTGCTTATCACTATAGCTGTTCAGCTTTAACGATCACGAAATATGATAATACCTTCTTGCACTCAGACTTTCGTCATTTAATCGACCATATTTTAGACCCCTACTTACATTTTATCTCATAATAATACCTTGTATTTTGTATCATTTCTCACAAATATTGACAGATTACCAAAATACTGACTTACAGAATCATACTCGTCTAGCGTGGGCATTTCTAAACGCTCGGAATCAACCGATAATCTCAAGTTATTTTGGTATTCATAGAGTCCATATCACCATGTATGAGTGTATGAACGGAATGAATGATGACATTAAGATTTCTTTAACATAAATCCTTTATTTTCCCTTTAGCCTACATTTTTGATCCTATAATAATTAGTCTATAATTTATTAAGTAGAATGTTCTGTAATGTAATGTGGAAACGTACCGTGTACGTGCAGCATGTTTTTGTGACCTTATTAATGTGCCTAGATTATGATTTTTCAGTAAAGAAGATGTGGGCTTAGGTGGTTAAGACTATCAAGATAAATGAAAATAAAGATGACGCTTCCTAACGTGCCATGTAATCCTGGTGTTCATGTGGCAATGTCAAGTGTATATCGCATTCAGCGAGTACATTACAACTTTTATGATCCATGTGTTTACTAGTGGGGCATTAATCCTACTATTTGCAATATATGATTGCGTATGACACATGACACCATATTTAAGCTTACTAATATAAACCGTTGTCAACAAGGCGTAGATTAAAAATATAAATCATAATTTTAAGTATCTGAGTGATTGTAAATACCTCTGTCATATAAGACCAAATAACCGATGTAAGAATGGAAAGAATATTTTTTAATATGATAAAAACATCTCAACGATTATTGAGTTGACCGTTTTCAAAATTTTAAGTGACGGACGAACAAACGGGATGACTTGAATTAAAATAGTTTACGGTTTGCATCTTCATGAACCAGCTTGAATTGGCAAGCATTTTAGTGCGTATTGTACATTAGATTGTATGCATGTACACACATGCATTCGATCACGTAGTCCTTTGGAACAGCACAAAAATGCAATGTGCAAAGTCGTGTCTTTCACCTTCTTCGCTTGTCAAATGCCATATACTTGCCTAGAGCTGTTAAATTGGTTAGCTGCTGCCATGTGAACTATTAATGTTTAGCTCTAGGGTAAATAATTGCGTATAGGTATCTATCATTTCACTTTGTATTCAATGATTTGTTTTCTCAATTGGTAGCCTGTTAAAGTATATTATTTAACACCATTAGGTTAATTTGGGGATGCATATGATTAATAAGTCATAGATATTCATCGCCTGATGTCTATGACGATTCACTTCTTGTTTGCATGCATGAAAGCAAGGACAAAGGTAGAATGACCGGATGGATAATATGCATATTGTAATTTCCGGGCAACTGTCATCTCAAAAAACTACGACTTACCTCCACCATTAGAAAACCGTTCGACCCAAGTTTATTGAGTCATCTTTTTCGCAGTGCGCACAACAACGCCTCACTACTTATCATGAAAAACACTACACAGCAGCGCTAATGATATAATAAGTTACTTGTTAGTATAGGTATGCAGTAAAATTTTCACTACCGTACCATGTGATAGTGACTACTACTGTTGCAAAGGCGTCACTTTCTGAAACTTGACAGGACTTGGTCGCTCGTGTTATGTGTGGTTGGTTGACGCTTGAATACATAAATACGTAATGTGCCAGATGACCTTACTTGGTGAAACAGTTGAAAGAACTCATTCTCTTTCATACATAATTTCTTACTACTTAATATCTTGAGCTACTACGTCGTAGTGCAAGTAGTAATTCCATTTGACGTGAACATCTTGAAAAAAATGGTGTTGTGTGTGATGATGAGCATGTGTAGTGTATGCCTAAAACTAGGATTTGAATGCAATGCATTTCTCATCCTGATCTTTGCGACCGGGTACTCATAATTGAATTTGTACTTTATAAATTTACTTTAAAGTATACAGTTTTCTCTAAAAAAATCAGAAATGAAATAGAGCAGACTGTAGGTAGGTGTAATTTTATAGACAAGTGATGTACACGTTAGCACGAAGTTGCAATGAGGTACTCACTAAGGAGGCTACTGGTTTTGTATTTAGGTAGGTGTCTGCATGAAATTTTCAACACAGCCATGTAATCATTCACTTAAGCTTTTCTCTGGGGTCTGTTCTGTTTTAAATCATCTTCGTCTTCATGACATGCACGTGTGAGATAAATGTTGATCACCAATGCATCAACGTCTTTCTCGGTTCGGTTGTAGCTTTTAAAATTCACTTTCGCCGAAATTACGCAAATTCTTCATAGGTATTGGCTACAACTTTTTTCACTTTCTGGTTTCACACCGTTGCAGTTTGCTCTATCGGAGTTACGATGGCATGGTCAAGTTGAAGATTAAGGCTGCTATTATTCGCAAGAATGAAAAATGGTTTAGTGTTTGCTATCTTTTGTTTACTTGGCAAGTCGGTGTAAAGATGAAACTCTTATCATGTTTCCTTCCTAATTACTTTTAGCTGTGCGTGTTTGGTATGTTCATGATTGTATCATATACAATATACGTACAATATTTTGTTGTTGAGGTGAGGTACATTATCATGGCTTGCATGAAATTGTTACAGGTGAATTTTAAAAAGTAAGAAAGGGAATCATTGACAATGAAGACACGTCAAAATTTGGAACTTGTATAATATGTTGCTTTGATAAGCGGAAATACACATACCAACTACCATTTCGTATTTCTGACTACGCAAAATAGTATTGTAGCATGGCTTGCGTTATATTAAATCTAAAAATTATATTGCATTCATTCTTGCACTTGTAGTAAGAACTACACCATTTATGAATACGTATCTTCTTAACATGACGAACGAGTAACAAGAGACTTTTTGGCGTTTGGTCATTTGTTTTTTGTTCTTTGCAGTTTTATCAGTGTTTATCAACACAAATCACAATTTTTTAGGGATAAGACAATCTTAATATACTTGATACAGGAAAATCAATTAAATTTTAATTATATGTTAAACTCAATCAATATGGTTCTGTACTCAATTTAGTTTAGGGCACGCCGGCGTCGATAATATGTTATGGGAACTAGAAACCTTTTGTTTTCAAATTTAAAATGGTGGATATTTCGGATTCGATTCTTTCGCTTATTGAAGTACCGAAATAATCATAATTGCAACTTGCCTGTCTTATTGTTTGATGCAAGACGTAATTGGATGCACTCAAATAAAATAAAAATAAAATAAGTGCATAAAAATAAGTAGCTTTCAGTTCTTTGTCATATTTGGTGTAATCTAGCCTAGCATAATGAAAAATTGCGTACGAGAGGGTATAAATGTACAATAGTTCAAATAGTAGGCAATGTTGAACTACTCTTGTATATTGTCATGCAATCAGGATCAGGCAGGCAAAAGCATCAAGGTAGAAATGAACGCATTTGCTCTTGTAGTACTGATATGATGCTTTTATTCGTTAATAAAATCGCTCAGATCCTGCTTTTTGTTGCGGTCATTCGTTCGTTCCGGG
>JAQIXX010001717.1:0-30709 GCA_034700605.1 Willowsia nigromaculata | reverse complement strand
CCCGAATGACAGTGCTGCCTTTTTGAATCCCTAAAAGGCTTTTACCGAAGAGAAGGCTTGGATAAAGCTGGTACTATGGTGTTCTCACCACGTCTAAAGGTAACGATTTCGGTTCTGTTTTCAGAGAAAACGTTTAGAAGCAATTATGTAACCACTAATGTGATTTCGATTTTGTGGGAAAACGTTTAGTAAAAATCGCGATTAATCAGGTTTAAACACAATTTGCGATTTCATATAACAACACTAAGCAGTAGTGACTTCATCCCTGAACTCTGAACTCTCATTCTCATTAGTTCTTGATACGAGTTTAGTTATATTTTTCACGAGAAGGAAAAAGTGTTTTTAGATTTGTAAACGTGTTATACATGGGTCCTCAACTCTTTTAAATTCATCATTCTACATTGCACTTGACGGGGTGAACATCGCTAACATATTTTGGCGTTGACAGAGAGGTCAGTCAATTTTATAATTACTAGTTTTGAATAATATTTTAAATTTTGATTATTACGTATAGATATTTGTATAATTCATTCGATACGAAATGTAGATTGATGGTAATATTGTTGAATTTCTCATGAATTTATTTGAAAAGTCATATTATGTAGATCACTTCCGGAAGGAAATTAGTAATTTTGAGATTAGATAATTTCATGAAATATTATGCAGAGTTTTTCTTTTGTTTCAATTTCTATTTTTAGAACGAATGTTAAGAATTTTTTGATATTGCTCCTGTTGTGAAAAGTAGTATAAATAGCGAGTAGGAAATAGTAAAGTCATGTCATTGTTGTTCTGTTGATCATCGCTAGATCGTCAGAGCATTCTTGGAAGTCGGTCTTAGGACTAGGAAGTATCTTGTCAAGTCAAAGCAAGTTTTAGTAGGGTTGAAGTAAGGTTGAGAGATTTTCACTGACTCACGTGACAAATCACTCATGATTTGATATTTAACCTAACCTTAATATTTAGAAATGAATCTTGGATTGATGATTTTTGCTCAATTCAGGTTATGTTAGGTTAAAAACTCGGAAATTAGAATCTAAATTTAAAGTTTTCAGTTGAGTTATCATGTATTATTGAATGATTGGGCAAGAGTGAATGATTGATTGTGAGTGAGTGCAGAAATCCCTCAACCTTACTTCAACAAGCTGTGATACCTAATCTTATGTTCTAAAATTGATAGCTTCAGTACTATATTGTTGGAAACTGAGTTTCGTCGAAGGTGGGAACATTATAATTGCTAGTTTTGACAAATCGGATTTCTGGAAATCCGCTTTTCATTAAAGATGAGTTCATCAGGGTCAGATGCCAGTGGAGGTCCAAGTGATCAAAGCGAAGTGCCTAGTACTTCGCGGGACGAGGTGAGGATTCACCAGCACACAAAGAATCTGAAAATCAACCGTATTCCTGTCAAATTTCCTGGAGATCCATATCCAACCCAGAAAAAAATGATGAAATCGGTTATAGAAGGACTAGAGCTGGAAGAGAACACCTTGATTGAATCACCCACAGGCACTGGTAAAAAACTTGCACTGCTGTGCGCTGTACTCGCATGGAAAAAAGAAAGACAATTTGAGGGCAAGATATATTACGCAACTAGATTGCGTTCTCAAATCTCTGGCGTTGTGAAAGAGCTGAAGAAAACAGCCTATTGTAACGATATAACTACAACTGTTTTGGGCAGTAGAGAGCAGCTTTGTATAAATCCTGATAAGCCTTCGACTAAAACTGATGATGATGATTGTAACGAAGTCTCTGTTGACTCATTTTGTCAACAACTACGTCTCAACCATGACAAGCGAGTAGCAGAAGAAAACGTTAGTCCTGATGAAGCCGAAGATGAACAGGTAGCAAAGAAAAAATCATGCGTTTCTGGAAAAACTTGTGAGTTCTATTTTGGAAACGAAACTGGACAATTTGGCAACATTCAACAAGTGCTGGATATAGAGGAATACATACAGCATGGGAAAAAGTATGAAGATTGTCCATACTACACTACTAGGAAACGACATCAGGAGGCAGAACTAATTTTCTGTCCGTATGAATACATTGTATCTCAACAACTGCGCAAGACGTCTAAAATCGAATTGGAAAAGAGCATTGTTATTTTTTATGATGGTCATAATCTTGAGAAGGTATGTTGCGACGAAGCATCCTTATCATTGAAAGAGAAAAGTATTGCTTCAACCATGCTAAAGTTGAAGAATGCAAGGACTCCGTCATCGTCACAATCCACACCAACTCCACAGATTGTTCAACAAAATCTTGGCAACATCGAGAGCGTACTGAAGAGTCTGGAATCATTGATAATACGAAAAACCGAAAAAGATGAGCCCAGCGTGACAGATAACAACGAAGTCCTCAACCAACTGGATGCTGTAGGACTGGGGTTTAACGGAGTCTGCAATTTGAAAGAGCTTCTGGAATCAATTGAAGAGACGGAAAAGCGGGATAAACAAATTTACCTTGATTCGGATGTGGGAAATGAGCTAAGGAAAATTTTGGAAGTACTTACTCTACTTTACTCACATTGTGATGATGGTAGACCAAAAGACTATCAGTTGTTCTTTTCGGGGAAGGATCCCAAATCCGAATCCAAATCCGATCGTGCGTTGGAAATCAAATGTGTGAATCCGGCACTTGTCTTCAAAGAAATTGAAAAATACACTACTTCTGTCATCATTACATCGGCCACATTGACACCACTGACAAGCTTCCCCAGAGAATTGGATTCAGAATTTCACAACCCCATCAGTCTTGATCAAGCGATTCCTCCGAGTCGTTACTACATGGCAAAGGTCTCGTATGCACCAGGCTTCCCTCCTCCTCAGTTGGAACTGACGTTCAAAAACAGAGGCAAAAAGGATGTCATGGTTGGAATTGGCAATGCTGTACTTCGGTTATGCGAAATAGTACCTAATGGGATCATTCTCATCTCACCCTCAGGCGCATATCATAATGAACTCTTAACCAAATGGACCAGCGCCGGCATTCTTGCCAAAATTATGGAATACAAGCACGTATTTAACGAAGCAGATGGAAATGCGAACCTAGAGAGTGAGTACAAAGATAAGAGCAGAAATCCTGGAGATGGGACTCAAACAGGGGCCTTGTTGCTGGCATGCTTTCGTGGGACGATAAGTGAAGGGATAGATTTGAAGGATGAAGAAGCAAGACTCGTTATCACGTTAGGAATTCCGTATCTGCCATTGTATGGATCTGACGCTTCTGCTAGACGAATATACAACGAACCCGCATTCCAAAAATGGTATGAAATTGATGCGTTTCGAGCATTCAATCAAGGAATAGGTCGGTGTGTGCGTCATCAGGAGGATTGGGGAGCAGTCGTCATGCTGGAGACTCGACTTTGTAGAAAGCGGTACGATGCATACTTACCACGTTGGATTAAAAAAGTCTGTCAAAATTATCCCAGCGAGCATGGGTTTGATAGAGTGCTCACAGAAATAAGAGCGTTTGTAAATAAAATGACGGTTTGAAATGTAAAAAAATAATGACAGAGGAAAAAGAAGGGCGAGGAAGACACTAATGCGGAGAGAGATATCACCAGGGATGAAGGGGGAGATTTTGGCAGACAAAGAAAACAGCAGTGAAGAGGTAGAGGAGTGATTTAGAATATAAAAAATGAATTTTGAAATTATGCATTTATTGAAATTTGTACCGCATATTTGTCCCAATCGTAATATAATACACTTGTTAATTAATTAATTAATTAATCGTTAATATATAAATCAATCCAAAATGTTTTTACAATCTTACTTAATGTAATAAAGTAGACTACTGGAAATTCTTACACTTTCACAAGACGTATAAATAGTTAGCATGATTTGTACCACATACCTGTTCTTTGCATCATCAGAAGACAAGTTTAGCAAGTCTTATATTTTCATGGAGCTAGGGTACCATCTAACAGTACGAAACAGTTTTATCGACATACCTGCCGGCCCAGCCTCCATTTTAATAGCCAATTTCATTTAAATGACATCCCTGGCCTCATTACCCCACAGCCAGCCTTAGTATTGAATAAAAAGAAATGATGAACTAAGTTTATGGCATCCAGAGCATACTGGCTTTCTTTTCTTTTTTACATGCATTTGATTTTGAAACGGTTTAATATTTTAACTTGCCTTACAGACTGTGCATTTGTCAGTATAGATTTTGATTGCTTAAATGATAGGTATTCTTTTGTAAGTAAGCTCCCAACTTGAAATAAATAAAATTAAGATTTGCACCAATGAGAACTCCAAATTCTGCCCTCTCATCTCTATCATCTATAAATGGCCAATGTGGACGATGTCAATGAGTCATACTATGAGTTTAGGTAATTCTTGTTTGCATCTATGCATTGTCTACCTTGTTAAAACAGCGTACTGATATTATCGGGATATGCAAAATGTGGGCACTGAAAAGATTGAACATGATAGCAATGATGACAAGAATAGATAATTAATTGTTTTTGTTCCAATCCAAACTAGAGCAATGTCAAATGAAAGCTAAAATAAAGCTCTTGTTCGATTTAATGGAATACTTTTAAATGTAATGTTGCATTTTGCTATGTAATTTTTTTAAACTGCACGTTTTTACAACATATTATATTATTCAATAAAAAATAATAATTATATATAAGATACCTGTTTCAAGGTTTATGATCTTGTGTTGGAAACAAACAATGTACGGAAGCTTTAAATGGCGAATTTAACTATGCTAAACATTGCTTATGAATGTAATACTCAATGCCTACCCATAAATTCCATGTTCAACACAATAATTATTCAATCCATCTTTATCATGTTAATAGATGTCAAGGTACAAATGACATAATAATAATATCTGATCTCTCGCTGATAAGACATGCATATCACTATCAGTCCTCAAAATATTTTTAAAAAATATATACGATCAAACGTATTTGTTGTGGTTCATATTGACGCGTTCACATGTCTTTAATTCATTGAAAAATTAGTGCATTCTGATTCTGAATATTTGTGTTTTCTGACATAGTTCTACTAGAAATTTAAGTCATATTTTCCAGCTATTTTACTCACTCAGGTTAAAATGCTGGATCATAGGAAAAGTTATTCTTTCTATTTTTCTTTGTTTATTCTGGTATGCTGCTTTAGCAGTCTTGCTGGTGCTTCCAGAAGCAGTTCCTTTGAACAACATGGGCAAAATGAGATTCTAAAAGAAACTCACACTAAGGAACCCTTGGATTACAGATTGCCAACTTCGTTGCATCCGACAAGGTACCACCTTCAATTATTTGTGGTGCTAGATCCACTTCCGGGATACAAACGCTTTACGGCCACCGGCGATGTGGCAATTAATATAACTTGTGTCGAAGCTACAAGTCAAATTTACCTGCACACTGTGAATCTCACGATTTCACATGAAACAGTTCGGGTAATTGCTGCATTTTAAAAATAAATTCGTATAAAATATCATAATAGACGCTGTGTCAGTATTTTTACAAGATAAAATTTGAATTTTTAAAGGTAACTCGTTCTAATGGCGAGGATTTGACAGTGACAAGACTGACCTACGAAATTGTAAACGATTTCTTCATAATTTCACTCAATAGTACGCTGGAAAAGGGAGAAGTGTACTTGATACGCATGCATTATGTAGCACCTATTCCAGATAATAGACTGCTAGGAATGTATCAGGATTTTTATCAAGATCCTGAAACCTCTGAGACCAGGTTTGTTACAAAATAAAGTATTGGGAATATGTGGATTTTCACAAAATTAATTTTAGTGATATGACATTTCAAGGTATTTGGCCACTACACTTTTTGCCCCCTACCATTCAAGAAGATTATACCCTTCTTTCGATGAGCCATCTTTTAGAGCAGAATTTTCTGTTGAAATCGGTCATCACAAAAAATACCACGCTATGGCAAATGAGGACATAATTCTCAGTTATCAAATGTAAGTTTCTTAGTTGGATTATGTTAACATTACTCTTCAAAAGACTAAGTCATCAAAGATGCCGCTGATTTATAATTTAGACCGGACCAACCAGATTACGTTGTTGACATTTTCCGAACAACTCCAAATATTTCTTCATATATTTCGGCCATGATCGTGAGTGATTTCACATATGAAGAGAAACCAGAAGATAGATTTGCCGGTCGAGATGTTCGAGTATGAAAAATTTATATTAATTAAATGCTTCAATCAAATAGTATGCATATAAGCTAGGTATGCTGAACTTCATTCTTCAGATCTATGCAGCTCCTCATTTGATTTCAATGGGCGCTGGTGATTACGCTGCCAACATTACAGATGCAGTAATGGCATTCCTGGAAAATCGTTTTGGAGTTAAATATCCAATCGACAAACTGTATTCGATCGCACTGCCAAATTTTTACTACAGTGCAATGGTGAGGAAACAGTGTAAATTTTAAATAATAACAGCTCTCAGTTAAAAATGTTCACTTTTACTTTGTATTTTGTAGGAAAACCTTGGGATGATTACCTACAAGTAAGTTAATATATAATTTTACAACACTAGTGGAATGTTCAACTTCTGTGTAATGTTTCATTAAATCAGAAAATTTTTCTCAGGGAGCCGGTGTTGTTGTACCTAAAAAATGAGACAACCGAAGAGGAACGATACAGAATTAATTCAGTTATGAGTCATGAATTATCTCACCAGTGGTTCGGTTAGTATTTATCAATGATAAATTATCATCATAACAGTATTGTTTTAATACGGGGCAGCTTGACACAACTTGGGATTACTATTAAATTTGTATATGAGTAGTAAGCCAAAAACACTATTTAATTTTGAACAGGCAATATAGTTGCATGTAAATTTTGGAGCTGGGTTTGGCTGAAAGAAGGATTCTCCACGTTTTATAGCCACTACGGAATTAACCACACAAACCCAGAACTGAATCCTTGGGAAATGTTTGTTCCACAAGTTTTAAACGTGGCGATGTCATTTGACTCGACCGATGGTAATGTTTTTCTCAAATTATTACTAAACTACCTGCAAATACAACTTGTGTAGGTGTGCATTTTACATCATTTTTCTAGCTACACATCCATTAGAAAATCATCCGCCTACGTCGGCAGCAGTTGCTGACATTTACACTACTATTCCATACAACAAAGGTGCCTCGATCAATCGTATGACATCAACTTTCCTCACTGAAAATGTTTTTGAACAAGCCATGAAAATATACATCAATAAATAGTAAGACTATATGTAAATACTATTTCGCCCCAGAAGAAACGTAAAAGTAATTCAACTCTTATGCTAATGCTATGTAATTCAACAAGTACTAAAGTAAGTTTTTATATTGCCTTTTTGATGTAGTCAGTATTCTAGTGCGGAACAGAATGATCTTTTTGACTCCCTTCAAGAAGCCCTAGACCAAAATCCCCTAGTTTCATCTTTTATTCCAACTTCCGTGAGAGAAATTATGAATTCATGGGCTTTGCAGTCGGGATTTCCGGTCATCAAAGTTTCCCAAAGTGACAATTCACACATCACTCTTACTCAAGTATGTAGTACGTGAATTCGTTATTGCTTACTGCGGTATAGCTGATTAGCTGATTTACATCTCTGTTGAACTTTGAACTGTAAGCAAATGTCGTATGCCAAATGATGTCTTATCATCTGAATACCGATTTATGCAGGAACGGTTTTCGGAAGGTTCCTCAAATTTTTCTACCACCTATTGGGTACCAATAACCTTTCAACCAAGAAGTCGACCTGATTTACCTGGTACTGTGCCTGATACATGGATTCCTCAAGGACAGTCCTCAATAACTGTTGAAGTTACCACTGGGGAAACTGTTATCGTAAATCCAGATGCCACTGGTAAATAGCAATCATGGATTTTATTTGAATAGGTATTTGAATTCATTAGTAATGCTATCATTCTACCTTAGGTTATTATAGGGTTCAGTATGACGACAAGTTACGGCAGAAAATCATCGAGTTGCTGGAAAATGACCATGAAAAAATTCCAGCACCTGGTCGGTCTAAACTAATTGACGATTATTTCCAGCTCGCTCTATCCGGTAACTAAAATCATTTACAAGAAGATGCTACTTGGCTACTCAAATAAAACCAATGAATAATGATAACTGTGAATCATAGGCCACGTAAAATTGGAATATGCAATGGAATTACTAAAGTATATTCACAACGACATGAAGCCAGCGGTTTGGCTGACCCTACAAACCACAATGGATGATGTAATAAAACAGTTGCGCATGATTGAAGCTAATACAACAGTGGAAATTCTGCAGGTATGAATCAAATGGTTATAAATGCAATTTAAAATTACCATTTCAGATTTTTAAACAATATGTATGTACATTTCAACATAATGATTTTATTATTGGACTTTAGGACTACCTTATAGGAAAAATCAATCATATTTGGAATGATTTACAATTAATTGTTGATGAAGGGAGAGAATCAAAGTCAAGCTCGACTACAATGCTATATGAACTATTAATTAGATGGTCTTGTGACTTGGGAGCGTGTGTAGCGTTTACAGAGGAAGATGTTTCCAGCTTTATTGAATCCCCAGAAAATTGGCAGTTAGAAGTTTTCACTTTGTTCTAAGTAGATTTTCTTCTTGGTTTTTTTTTCTTCAAAAGTACACTTGTGCTAACATGATAAAATAATTTCTAGAATTTCGAAAGAGAAACAGTTTCCATTCTACTGCTCAGCACTTGCACTGCCAAATGCATCAAACGCATTTGAGTACGTTGTAAGTGAATATTCAAATCCCAGGACTCTATTTGCCAAAAAGCAGAGACTTTTGAAAGCACTGACATGCACTAACGATGACGAAAAATTAAAGTGGTAAGCAGGTTTTCATGCTCAGAATTATTAATAGTGAGACATTCGTCTACTAAATTCATAATATGTACATTTTTATTTCTCATACATAGGCTTATTGAAGAGGCATTTGACAAACAAAGTCCGTATTTTTCCATCAAACAAAGTATTGAATTATTACAGCTAATAGCTAAAAAGCCACTTGGTGCAGTACTTATATTGGATAAGGTGCAACAAAATACTGCATGGTTTTTTGACAGGTAGTTTTACGAACACTTTCTCGTACAATAGCTTTTAATATACATTGACAACTGATCTAGCAAAAAGAGCTGGTTTTACTTTTCTAAAGTTTCTTATGACAAACTGGTATGCACTCTCATCTTCATAACAGGTTTGACAGTTTTACCGAGCAAATATTGCTGGAGATGGCACTCAGCACCATGCAATCAAAAATTCATGAGGTACTGTTCACGAAATATTTTTAAAATCTCGGATAAAAAAAAATCTTTAAATCTTCTAGAATGTTTGTGATACATAAAAAGTAGAATTTTGACATTCATTCATGGCGTGTTTTTGGCAAATGTGGCAATATATCAGTAATATGATAGAGAGTAAGTACATGTGAATTGTAAATATACTTTGTTGCAATTTTTTCACAGGTCATGAACCTCGTAGAACAACTCCAGTATTCAAATCCGGAACCTGCAAAGAGAATTCGTGCCCTCGTAACTCGTTCAGAGAGACGCCGGGCAATGCTCTCAAATTCGTTGGCCTCTAGGTTCAGAACGTGGTTGAGTGAAAACATGTCATAATTCTTATGTGAGTTCGTAAATAAGAAAGTGAATAAGACAAGGATTTATCGTTTCTTTGCGATTATAAAAAATGATCAAAAATAATTTATTTTTATCAACCGAAATAAAAAAACAGGTACATAAATAAATACTCGCAAGATGGAAAATTAGACGTTTCTTTATGGTCGAACCCGTTTGACTCCAGGTATATCCACATTGGAATAGAGTGCGTAATTAACCCATTTGTTTGGCTTAACATGGGCATACTCCAGAGGAAAATTGGTCCTCTTCAGATTAAAGGGCTTGAAAGCTTCTAAGAGAAGCTTTTCTTCTCGCTTCAAAAACCCAATGAGCAATTTGGTTCTGTCAAATTTGCCATTACAAATGTATTCCACAGCTTTGAAAAGGACCTCCAAAGAAATGTAGAAGAAAGGTGGATCGAATATTATTACTCTCCAGTCTTCGCTCTCAGGTTCAAGGTTTGTTTGGTGAGGATATCTGAGATCAAAATATCTGTACTTGGGTAGATATCTGAATCTCTCGTCTATATCCAAAAGACTCGCACTTTCCCCTTCCACCCACCATGCTTCAGCAAGTGTTGGTGTGCACAAACAACAGCTCTCATCCGCTCCAAATGTTGACTTGACCCCATTCAAAATCCCTTCAACACACTTGTCAGTCCAGAAATATTGCTCCAAATCTCGTCTCTCAAGAAAACCTCTGCTAAACATGCATCTAACTGTAGACTTGTCACTTGATGATACTTCCGTTTCTTGTCCATTCAGGCACTTTTTCTTGCCTTTTCGTGTTTGTGTCTGTTGTGTGGGTACAGCTTCCTTTGAGGGAAGCTTAATGCGGGATTTATCCATATTAAAATGTTTAAGATTTAAGAGCTGAGATCTTCTTTTCAAAATTAAATGTGAGTTTGTGTCAAAATTTGTTTTATTCTTAAATCTCTCTCGTTTTGCTTCCCGTTCGACAGGTTTCAAAACTAGGTTTAAATGCAAATGTTACAAAAAGCTGATGTTTTATACAAACGAGACAGTATGCTACCGAAATGATCATATGAACGCATTTAGCATGTACGGTATCTCATCTTTTCCTCATGGCAAGAGAATGAGTCATGCTTACTCGGAAAATAGAAATAGCAAGTACGTAGAATCGTTGGTGTACGTACGTCAGTCGATATTCAAATCGACAAGAGAACGTTTTGGGAGTGTAAA
Source organism: Willowsia nigromaculata (assembly GCA_034700605.1). NCBI lineage: Eukaryota > Metazoa > Arthropoda > Collembola > Entomobryomorpha > Entomobryidae > Willowsia > Willowsia nigromaculata. Next base: position 19,878 of record JAQIXX010001717.1, on the reverse strand, counting down.
GTTTCTCAGGTGTGCAAACGGGGAAGCCCTTTAATGCTATAAATTACGCTCACTATATATCAAAGCCTGAATGAATGAAGTAACAAAAAAACAGCAATGAATTAACATGTATACATACAACATTGTAGGCACACAGTTTCACATACCGCAGCGTCAGCGTCATCCTCATCCTGCAATCTAGGCACGCAATATCAATAACGCATACCTACTTGTATGTAATTTTTATGATATTGGTGCTGTATGTATTTGCAAATTCAAAGTTTAATTCTTTGGTATGCAAAATAATAGCATCTGTAGTATTTAGCTAACCAGCCAGAAAATTCATTAGTTTTTAAATGTTTGTGTGGGGTACAAGTAAAAAAAGTAGCAAAACAAATGAGAGTTTACTCCAGTTTACTCAGTAATTTAATTATGGTTAAGTATCATAAAACATTAAAACTTTATATGCATTTTAAGATCAAATTTTCCAGTCAACAAGAATTTGGTATTGCAGATTGCAAATTTTTACGTATTGCTTATTTTACACAATACATTATAGCATTATAGTCATGTCTTCATTGTCATTCTTAATTAAAGAATCTCATTCTCATTTGCTTAATGTTTACCTTCGTGATACATATATTAAAAACATGTTGTATTTTTGTCTTTTACGCAGTTGCTAAACTTTAAGTGTAAAGTGTAATTTGCAATATCAAGCCCAACAGAGTATTAGAAACGAAGATGTTATAGTTTAATAGCAGTATGTTGTCATTAATCCATCTACCCAAGTAAGGTGACAGGAGTCTTTTGTTTTCAGATTGCACTTTGTTCGATGATAGCAAAATTAGCACTTTCATTCAACAACAATGACGAATTATTATTATTAACTTGTTTTTTATTACGAGCTGTAGAGTAAAATGTTGAAAAGGGAGGCACATTTGACAATGTGAAGAAGATATTCATGTTAATCTTTCAGTAAAACTGTTTAGATAAATCAATGATAACTAACACAATTGCTACTGATGAAAGGGATGTTCTAATCGTAAGTAATTCATATATACATATAGTTTCATACTTCAACGTGTCTTTCGACAACAAAATTAGCAAATGACATATTATTGCATATCATTTTATGTAGTAACGTTGTATACTAGCTATGTGCATTCTACTTCTGTCTATATGTATCCACTGTGACATTCTGACAATTTTTCAAAGTATAATATTCATTCAAAAGAGGAATTGCTCAAATTAAAATTTTACTTAGCACAAGAGCCTTTTTGTTTTTCATTCTAATTCTACAGCTAATCAAAATCTTGGTCGAAATCTTATCAAGAAAGTATACTTGACTTGTGTTTTGTTTTATTTCGAGAATTAAATACAAATGCTAAAAAATATTTTGTGTTCACGAGGTACAAATTGCTAACCTGCCGACATTCCATTTTAAGTTTCTCATTTAAAAATAAGCATAAAATGAGCTCATTGACCGATAAGATTTGTTTCAAATAAGTTTGCACGATTACGTACATAGATTATTATATTATAGGCAAGTATATTGTATTCATTGATTTTTGTGTAGGTAATTCGGGTAGACTAGGTACACAAATCCAGTTTGATGTAATCAATAAACCATGTATATTGACAAGGCAGAGCAGGCAAAGCCAGAGCAGTAAACCACCATACTATACTTGTAAATGTAATGCATACAAGAACTTCAATTTGTCAATTTGCAAAGCAATATCGCTATCCAGTATTGAGCGCTGAAAGTCGTCTAGCTCATAATTGAACACAGAAATGTGATATTTAAGTATAAAATAACTCGACACGCCGTTTTGATATGCTCTATTGAATATAACCAATGTGGAAAATTCCTATAAACACTTTAAAAATGACAAGTTTCACCTTACCTCATAATTTATGACATGATACTAATGTCTTTTGCCCACAAGCAAATTAAAGTCATTTTTTGTAAAAACATAGTCACGCCATCCTATGCAAGTTTTTTCCCGAGTTCCAGAAATCAAGAATAACGTGTGCACTTTCATTTTTAATGTCCATCTTGTTTGGGTTATCCTCTCATTTATTCAGTGTATTAAATTTTATTTCCATTTTAAAATTTGCGTTGTCACTTTCAAATTTTCAAATCAAGATATGCACCATCATTATGACCAATAAAGTTAGTAGATCCATAAAAATGAGATGGCATTCATTTTCTTCTTGTCTCAGAGTTTTTAATCGTTTTGTATTTCATATTAAACCTGATAAAGTTGACTTTGTTTTTGACTTTGCTCAGAGGAACAAACTTTTAACTTCATTGTATTACAGTAACTGCTTAATTTACGTACTAAAACTTAATTTGAAAAGTCGCATGTCTGGTTGAAACCTCCGACAATCTTCAGCTCTAAATATTTTAAGTACATTATTTACAAAGTTACAAATGTGTGAGCTTTTGTGCCAAGTCCACAGTCCATTTTATCACCTTATTTTGCTGCTGTCTACTGAAAAATATATGTCGCATTTAGAACATTCTAGTCATCATGTTTGATGTACTGGTTTAGTAGAGTAGAGAGCATCTTATCTATGTCCACTTTGAATACAAAAAATTTCTTGGTAAACAATCAAAAAGTCTTTTTAACTCTATATGCATGATAAGTTGCTTGTAAAAGCATCCTTTCCTTTTCCTTATCTTCCTTCCACTTTTCCCATAAAAATGGTGAGAAGAAGGGAAGATATATGATAGGAGTGTTTGTCTTCTGAATAATATGTAGTATGCAATTCTCTTGTCAAGTTTAAGGCTTTTACTGAACAACAATTTTCTCAAGGATAGAATACTAGCTTACATCCTTATAGTTTATGAGTTTGCATTGTGACTTTGTGACTTAAAAAAAATAAGTTTTCACAAGTGCTAATAAATTTAAGGTGTTTAATGTTTATGGAATGCACTCTGTCTTGTCTAGCTAGAGTAGATTTTATTGTTGGGTCAGACTGATGATGTTTCTTATAGACTGCTCGCACTTGTTTCTCCGTTTTCTTGTTCTTGAGTACTCCAGTCGAACAAGCATTAAAATAGACTTTCATAAAAACTGGTATACAGATACCGTAAAGTGAAACATCTCATAATATTTATGCTCTCATCATTATGACCAAAAAATGGGCCCACAATATTCAATATTGGTAATTTTACAGCAAGCAAGGTAATTTGGATAGGTACCGAATCTAAACTGCATCTCACTGCATGATAGGTATATCTACTTACCTGAAAGATCCTGGAACTGGAAGACTGCCATATGCTTAGACTATTATGAAGAATTATTATAATTTTACACAAGCTGTCTGCCTACACATACAGCTTTCATGCCACAATTAGATCTATCGCAAATCGCAACATCTCACAACTGAGCTCATACTGTATGACCGCTTTTCTTTCGTAACATTTTCCAATTGCTAGATACACCGTAATCTTAATGAAGTGTAGAATAAAACGCTTTAAGACATTTTCTTTTGAAACGGCAAGCCCATTTTCATCAGTTCCAGCCTGAGATCCAATTACACATCCCCTGTCATGTCATGTTAAATACTTGTCATAATTTTGATTTTAAAATACTATAATCATCATTAAATTGGCCGTAAGAATATCTTTTGCACTGACAACTGAAATTCATTCATTCACTGACGAAAGCAACTTGTTTACTAGAAAAAAATATTGTGTGTGCGGGCTGTGCGGAAAGTGGACGCAATGAATATGGATGATCTGGCATGAGTTATCTACATTTTGCATCGCTCTCTCGTTTCTCCTGTTTCTCTCTCTCTCTCCCAACCTTTCTGCCTGGCGTGCCATAATTAGAAAAAGGGGAAAATATCACCACTCTTCACTTGACTTTGACATTGATCAACCTTTTAATACCAGTGAGATAATTAATCTACATGTATTATGAAATCTTTTTATAGAAAATAAGCTCTGAATGCAGAATGTAACAACAAAACAGTTCCTTATATTAAACATAAAGTTGATATTATTATCATCACTCATTATTGCCCTCAGAGAGTCGTCAACACTGTAAAGCGACGGTTCAACCATCCATCCGTATCGTTAATAGTTTGTTTGATATTTACTCATTCCACATTATCTACTTTTCTGTTAAACACTATCCACCAGTCAGGTTCAGAGGTCTAGTTTTAATGCACACGCACTAACATTCTACATGAAATAAACTTTTTTTCAGCTATAAAGTATCAAGTGTAAAAGTCAACCCATCATCACTGCCACTGCCATCATCATTCTCATCAGAAACGCATTTAGTCATTGCATACAGTGCACAATGAGAACATTGCAGATTAAATGCTTCATATAGAGAGTGAACTACGTAAAAGCAGCAATAATCTTTCAATAGGTACATACCAACACAGACAATCCATACAAACCGTTGTTGCATGAAAAACGTGCTCTGTAGATGATCTTCAGTGCAGCTCACGATGAAATAAAAAACTCCTCAGCAGTCTCATTCCGTCAACCGCAGATGCATACAAGAAAACCATTTTACATACCTAGCATAATAATTAACGGATTATAGTACTTTGAGCGCTCCTCCTTGTTATTATTATTGTTATTAGTGCTACGTACGCATGTTTTGTCGGAGCGTTTTATTTTTTGCTACATTTTCCTTTTCTATCAATGAATGTCATAATTAGCAAAAGAATGATTGAGGAGATGAAAAGCTGGGGACTATTGATACAGCAATATTTTCTATCGATTTGCCAATACATCTCATTCTACATTAAGAGACTGGGATCATTAACGTCGTCATCAACAAGTGGTGGTACTAGTGCTACTGGTACTCACGTTGTTTCAAATAAACATATCAATGTGTGTCACGCCAACAGTAATGAGAGTAGTGATAGAAAGCAGATCCTCTCCAGTACTATTAAGTTTAAGCCAAGCTCACTGATTCCGGGACCAAAGTGCATGCCTGTTTTTGGAACTTTGTTTGAGTTTAACAAGTTTGGCTCAAGCCGTGTTCATGAACTTGCTGCAGAGCGTCATGCAAAATATGGAGACATTTTTAGGTGAGTAATTAATAAGCTATAGGTTAAAAAACATGACATTACAACATGAATCAAAGGAAAGCCGCCCGGCATACTTTTCATGAAAAAGTTTCAACTAAAATTTTGGCACAGAGAGAAGCTATTCTCCCAAGAATTGGTGTTTGTGGCAAACACCGATTTCCTCAAACAATGGATGGCTCAAGAAGGAAAACTTCCAGTGTCCCTGAAGCAAGACCCGTCTTTGGTGTTTGGGGAATGTTGTCCATACTTGAAACGAGGACTATTCTTTAGGTAATTTTTCCTTTGTACCCCCTCACAAAACATAGTGCAGACTTTTTGTATTAATGCAGCCGCATGACAATACTGATATGAATAAATTGTGGATCATAAAACCATCCGTCATTAAAAATATTCGTCGTTTTTACAGGAATGGCGAAGAATGGTACAAGCTCCGCAAGTTGGGTCATAGCATTGTGCATAAAAATACTTCCGACTTTGAGTCCTACGGCCTTTTTGATGCTTGCGAGGAATTTATTGGTGGTTTCATGAAAGACATGAAACAAAGTGTCCAGAAAAATGAAGATGGATTAATGTATGACTGTGAAATAAGATCGTATGACATTGCAGTTGGAGGTAAAAACGCCATACCGATTCAAAATTGAACTACATTAAATACGTGGAATTGATTTATTCATAGAAAGTACAAAAATGCAAAGCAAGCTTCCAAAGCGTTTAACCAAACTTTAACAACAACTGTCATGTCAAAGCTAGAAACATGCAGGCAACAAAATATCATGCATTGTAATGATTACAAAACTGCTATACAAACGTTGCTTGTTTTTTATGCACTTTAATCTAAACCTTTCCAGGGAATTGATCAGGAGAATTACTTCAATTAGATAATTATATCATTCATGTACTTGTGCTTGCTTATCAACAGCACTCATATCTGTTGTATATGGAGGGAATGCTGACAAATTGCAACAGTACACTGGAACTGATTATATCACTTTAAGCAGAAACGCTAAAGAACTGAATGAGCATCATCAGCATTTGCTGGAAACTCCAGCTAGGATAGCAAAATGGTTGAAAACGCCAGCTTGGACAGGATACCAATCAAAGCTACATCACAACTTGACCACATGTATGCATAATAACATGACTGTACCCAAGTGATGAGAAAATTTGTAAAACTAACATAATGACACGAACATTTTTATTGCACAGGTATAAAATTTGGACGCTTGTCACGGGAGGAAATTTTGAAGTCCCCAGAAACTGCATCCATGCGGTCTCACGGCTTGCTCTACAAAACCATAAATTTGAATGCCAATTTGGAAGACATTGATGATTTGCTGACAGATTTTGCAGTTGACACAAAGGACCCGGTAGGTTTTCCAAGTGCCTATAATGGTTCTCAATATTTCTGCGACTTTTTTTTACTTTGCAGCTTTATGTCAACCCTTTCTTTTGTGTATGCTTTTTTTACTTGTGTCACACAAATTAGTTCGCAGGAACAGTCATGTTTGTAACACAAGTACTCGGAATGCATCCCGAAATTCAAGAGCGGATTTATGAAGAAGTTTCTCAAACATTCCCTTCAAACCAGCCAATCACTTATGCAAAGACTAAGAATCTTGAATACACCGAGGCTTTCTTCAAGGAAGTGCTGAGATTGTATCCAGTGGCTGCTTTCACTGCAAGAGTCTGTACTGAGGATACTGTGATCGGAGACTATTTGATTAAACCTGGGGTAATTAAACTTATTTCCCATAATCCATTTATTATTGGATTAACCAACTAATTGTACCCATAAAAATACGTGTTTAGACAATGATCATGTACTCTACATACGTCGCGCATCGAGACCCACGGTACTTTTCAGAGCCCTTGAAGGTTATACCGGAAAGGTGGATTAACAATAGCAAAAATGGTGACAAAACTTGTGACGCCAATGCGTTTGCACCATTTGGACTAAAAGCTAGAACATGTTTGGGACAGCATATAGCGACTTCCATCTTTATGTTGTACATTGCAAATGTAAGTTGATATTTTAACCAATGATGTAACTAATGTGAGATATTAATTCACTTTTGAAAACTACGATTATTCTTTCTAACAACTTTAATGTTTTTATTTTGTAGCTTGTGCGTAACTTCAAGCTCACATCGACTGAAATGGGAGAAGTAGCAATGAGGACTGTTCTATACCCGGTCAATCAAAAACCAGTCAAGTTTCAGCTTAGGTGAATATGACTTTTACTATGGATTAACAATCAACCCTTTTAAGAATTTTGTTCAGTCATCATTGTCGTATTCAATTGGAAAATACATATTAGTCCAATTACACTCATTGGAACATGTCTCATGCTTATTCAGAATTATTAAGTGCCTTCAGTCGAATCGTTGTTGTTATATTGTTGATCTACTTTATACTTTGATTATGCTGTAAACAGTTATATGTACAAAATGTGTACAAAAGCTACATTCTAGCTGTAATATTTATTATTAACCTTAATCTAATGACTGACGCACATTTTCAGAACGAAAATGTTTTATGCTCGATTACATTGATTTATTATGGGAACACTGAATCGATATTGTTAAATGATATTCTACATTAATGTGAATAAAAATGCGAGAATAATATTTATTGAAAGCACAAATTTGGAAAAATTTTAGGTCGGAAACGCTATCATCATGAAACAAAGTTTCCACTCTAGCTCTACAAGCAAAGCATTTTTCGCCTTTGTTCATGCAAAAGCAATATGCATGCAACATTCAACCATGCAAGGCTAGTAAGGAAGGATAGAAAATATTCATTTAGGCAAGCATCGAAATGGTCTTCTTTATACCAGATAGTAAGCGGGATTTAGTCCAATCCATGCTTACATGTTTACTTCTTCATATTTCATAGTTGAGTTTGCTGATAACTTGAAAATTTTGTTTAAAAACTTTAAGCGCTAATTAATTGCGATGCATAGTTTTTTTTAGGGGGTTTTCATGCTGTTGACACTAGATATTTCATTGAACTGATCTTTCAAGAGAAACTAGGCGGCTGCATGCAAATGCTACTATAAATGTTACCTAATTAACCTAAAGTTCGCTGAGAAAGGTCGAACTAAGCAAAGACAGTGACAGTAAGAAACGAAAAAGTGTCAGTTAGTTGAGTAGTGACTGATTGTGCTCATCATCATAGAAGGCTGAACCAAATAGTACAGTGCAAGTTCAGCAAAGAGAGGAGAAAGAAGAGTTAGTGTAGGGTGAATGGTGAAAGCATAAGCTAGGGTGACAGTCTCGAGTAACAAAATGGAAGTAGTGAAAGCTCCTCAGGTTCCAGACCTGACGGCGTCAACGGAGAAAGGTGATACTGCAAGCGTGCAGTTGCCCCAGAAAAAGTATTATCGACAAAGGGCACATTCTAATCCAATATGTGATCATATTTTTGACTAGTAAGTTTTTTAGGGCTTCTTGCTTTATTTATTTTTATTTCAACTTTTATTCCATATATTATGTATTATTGCTAATCTCAAGTTTTTAAATAGTCCTATCAGTCCTGCTGCAATGGATTGGAGTAAACTATATCCAGCATTTTTCGAAGCTCCAGACTCATCAGCCAAAGTGGAATTTGTTGACATTGGGTGCGGATATGGTGGTTTATTGGTCGAACTATCTACAATGTTTCCGGAAGTCCTCATGCTTGGCTTGGAAATCAGAGTGAAAGTATCCCAATATGTACAAGATAAAATTACTGCCTTACGTAAACTTCATCCTGGGTCATATACCAACATTGCATGCCTTCGTGGAAACGCTATGAAGTATATACCAAATTTTTTTAACAAAGGACAGGTATGAAATTTTTAAAACCTTGATTATTACGTTTTCAGGTGGACATTGCGTTTACGGTGACGGAAATGTTGAAGTCTATCTCATGAAAATTTGAGTTTTTTGTTTAGACAAATGCATTTAAACTAAGGAAAGTAAAGCCAATGCTTTTAAACAAGTGAGGTTTGTTTAGGGCGTACTGTGCTCTATGCGGAAATTAGGGTGGCCCTTAAAAGTTCCAATTCAACTTAAAACTCAGCGTTTCCTTTTTAGCGCACAACTCGACTTTCTCTTGCTCAAATGATCCTTTCTTTGCTCAACTCAGTTTTCTACCCGTCATTGGTTATTTGTTAGAGAAATAGGTTTTTTATAAATAAGGGAGTATCTTTATATTTTCATCGCCGCAAACGTAATGGAACCGTTTTCATTAGTTTCCATATTATGTATACAATTAAGTTAATTCCTATATTTAACTTCTTTTAATAGATTAAAAAGATGTTCTTTCTATACCCCGATCCACATTTCAAAAAGTCGAAATACAAATGGAGAATAATCAACGACACATTGCTTGCAGAATATGCATACGTGCTAGCTGAAGGGGTAATTAAATACATAATTGATAACTATTGACTTTGCAGTATTATATAAGTATCATAAAAGAAGCTGATATGATAATTACTGAAATTTTGATTTTTATGCAGGCCTTAGTGTACACTGTAACTGATGTAAAAGACTTGCATGATTGGATGGTGAAGCATTTTGTTGAGCATCCCCTGTTTGAAGCTCTGACTGAATCTGAGACGGTATGCATTAGTGAATATTTATCAGTACTATATGAAAATTCCAGGCATAATTTATTGATAACTTGTTTCTTGTGCTAGCTAATACCAGTGACAATAAATTATTTTTATTTTCCAGGAATCAGATGTGGTTGCATCAAAAATTTTGGATAGTACTGAAGAAGGGAAAAAGGTGACGAGAAATAATGGAGACAAATTTGTAAAAGTTTTTCGGAGAATAAATCCAAAGACAACGGTTGACGAATGGTTAAAGGAAAATAACAATAAAATTCCAGACCACGGAGAAGAAGGCGGAGAATAGAAATAGTTATTATAAAGCGATGCATGTGTTTGCTCCTAATACATTTAAAGATTACAAACCGTTGTATTTTACTAATTATTCTCAATAATATGATATGTTACTCGATAATTTACTTTTATTTGCTCATAAATATGTACAGTTAATTTATTATTACGTGTGCGCGTGCGATGCAGATGCATCCAGAGAATTCATCAAACAAAAATTATTACATTTTTACCAGGTTGTGCATGTACCACACGTTGTACCAAATTGCCTAATGTTGAATGCGGTTTTGAATGGTTAGTGTGGAGGAGTGACAACCGATATTTAATGTGACTGTAAAACATAGTACCGTTTCTACCTATGTCAATATAATAATCATATCTACTACCTACTGTTATTTAGAGCATTCTGGCATAATATCTACTATAGATGGAAGGTCTATCATAGACCGTCTATGTGTGCATTAAAAGTGGTTTTTGAAACATTTCTTTTGAAATCCTGTCCCATGCATTACATAGTTGAATAGAAAATGTATCATCAATGCCTGGCATTTTGAATTGACGCATACGGCACTCTACATTAATAGCATACAATAGCCTTTATTTCTACGTGGTTTCAAATGCTGTACATTATGATGATTGCTGCGTCACAGATTTTTTCATTAATGCGTTAATGCCTGGTGCCTGCAAGACATGAAAAATATCATAAGAATACCTCGAAAGTAGAGCTGAGAAACAGGAACAACGGGACTGTGACAGCACAGCAGCATCCGCCTGTTTGCTTCAATATAACGCAACGTGTAATTGTATTCTAGTAGCAGTAGTATCAGCAAAAAAGATATGAAGCAAGTTCGTGCCAGCATCTTTATGATGTGCAAGCAAACATCAACATTCAATATATAAATGTTCATGCTCATTTTTGTTGGCTTTCATAGTTTCATGTCATTATGCAGCAACGTACCTTGAGCTCATTTTCGATAAACTCCTCGGCATCTGTATTTTTCTGCTTTTAAAGCATTTATTCAGCCAGCTGTTACGGTAGGTGTGTATGCATGCAGTTTTCCAAAGAAAACACCTGTTGGCTCATCTTTTTAATATTGTTTTGCCATATCAAAAGTAGTAAATCACGAAAATAATCCTACTTATGATAAGCTTGCCAGCTCATACACTGGCTTAGGCACATTGCAAACATCTTTTTCCCTGCAAAATTTGCTCAGAAAATGTGGAGTTTGTGAGTAAATGTTCATTTAAATGTCAACTTTTTCTTTACAAACACAAAAATGTTGATCACACGATTACTAAATAAATTAATCCAAGATGTTCAGCAGACAAAGAAACCTTATTACACACAGGTGGAGAGAGCATGCAATTCCGCTCTGCGTAAGTGCAAAACCAATCATTATTGGAAATATGCAAAAGTTCAACTTTTTGCTCGCGTGCTCCGAAAGAGTTTTATCAAAATTATGACAAAGCAAGCAAAAGACAATACTTTGACAGATAAAAATGCATGTGCTGTGTGGTGTATACATTTCTGTATGCGGTTTCTATTTCCATTTGCAGAAGACATACGATCAGTAGATACGGAAGATGAAAATGAGACGAAAGTATTAAGACAGAAATCGGTGGAATATGAGGAATCAGAAGATTTGCATGGAGCTTCCGATAACCTGGATTTGCTGGTTGGGGAAGAAGTCCGACTGCAAGGTTCCGTGGATTCGGAAAAGTTTTTTATTCCCTTTGAATTAGCATGTAAAGGGGATGTCGCCAAAATTACAATCACTGCTCTAGATGGGATCCAGGTATAACTATACAGTTTCAATTTAAAATAGTAAGCAAAGCTAGTGTGCACATGGTAAAATGTATGTCTTGTACGAATGGAAATGCAGAAACTGCTGGCGTACGGCGAAATCATTGGGGATTATCCAGATCCCAAAACACCCACGCGCAGATTAATTGACAGGATTGTTGACACAATATGCAGCTGTCATACCATGTCAGAATGCGACGAGGGTGTGGAGTTACAAATAATTAAGGTAAGCTAATGTCTTGAGAAAGGTATTCATGATTTGACCACTATGTTGATTAAATTTAACTGACTTTGTTTGATTTTGCCCAGGCTTTGCTCACAATTGTTACATCGGAACAAGTACAAGTTCATGAAAGTACGCTGCTGCTAGTTTTACGCACATGCTGCATAATCCATCTAACCACAAAATCCGTTGTTAATCAACGCACAGCCAGAGCCATGTTGACACAAATGTTGCACAGCATTTTTCATAGAATGGAAATCACAGCGGAAGAGCTGGAATTGCAGCTGAAGAATGGAACCAGTAGAAATGATCAGAATTCCGGGGAGTTTTCTGATTTTCAAGGTGTGCATGTTTATTTAAATGTTGATAAATATAATTGCATTGCTTTGCATGATTTCTTCTCCTACAAAAGATACATACTATATTTTGCATGTGCGCTATAACTGCAAATCTATTCTTGCTGCTCAACATCATATTACTATATTTAAGTAACAAAAACATTTTTCTGATAACCAAACATACTAACAAAGTATCTTGATAAAATAACATTTTTACTAGACTGGGAAGCTGAGTGCATAGCCTTGGTTGGGGAATGTCTTTCTCAATCTATTCTTTCCGGTAATTATAATTCTACTCAACTATTCTATTATTTCATGCGTTCTCTTCCAGAAAGAAATTCATCCCTGCAAATCTAAAGTACAAGATATTATTTTGTCATAATGTAATTACCTTCCAGTTTCCTGTGATATGAACCAAACTAGGGTCTTTCATAAAAACAACAGAAACTTTTCTTCGGATGTTGCTCGAGATATAAATCAAAATTCGGAAAAGTTTCCCGATGATATTGATGGCAATAATGAAAATGGAGATATTGCGAATGGTGAAACCATACAGGAGGGTAGTTCAACAGAAGAAGAAAAAGCTTCCGATGTTCCTGAAATTATAAGATCTCCAGAAGACGCCTTAAACCCATTTTTAAATAACGCAACCAGTAAAAATGTCTGCTTCTCAACCTCCAATAATCTCATTAATATTTTACAAAAGGATGCGTTTCTGAGTTTTTGGACTCTGACGAAGCTTGCCGTAAAACCACTCACCAAGTTGCCATCTGAGGGGGAAAATGATAAGTAAGTTGTTGGCCAATATTGTTGCAATTCAATAAGTAAAATGTCATTTGTGTGAAGGTTAGTAGAGATAACAGTTTGCTCCAATTTACTTTATAGGACTGCAACAGAGAATAAATTCCAACAAGCAATTTTAGCCTTCCATCTTCTTAAAGAAGTTTTAGAAAAATCGGGTAGAGTATTTAAAGATAGTCCAATATTTTCAAATGCCATGAGACAGCATCTGTACCAAGCTATCAATGAAAATGGAATATCCAGTAATTCAGAAATATTCAAGCTGGAAGTCGAAATCGTCATGATTCTTTTGACGAAATTTAATGACATCTTAGTCGATGAGATTCAAGTAAGCAAGTATATACAAATTCCAAGTGAACTGTGCAGAAGTATGTAAATAATTGATAATTTTGAAATTTATAGGATCTCTTGGATGCTTTAATCTTTCCAATTTTGGATCTACCAAATTCATACCCAGTAGAATACCAAAGAATAGTTTTGCAATCTTTGAGCAAAATCTCAAACAATTTGGATTGCTTCATACATCTGTATTTGACATACGACTACAATGCCGAGATCGAGGCAAGACCGTTCCAAAAGATTTTTTCATGCCTCTGCTCATTAATTCGAGATAAGCTAGGAAATGAACAACTTGCAGTGGATATAATTACAAATTTATTAAAAAGCATGTCTACAGCTTGTCCAAAGCTAGATAATAGGCATGAAGGTATTTGGAAGTTTTTTATGCAGACTACTGATGTAAGATTAAAGAGTGTTGATTAAAATAAGCTTTTCTATCGTTTATTATTTTTAAAAAAACAGAGGAGCTACGAAAGACAAATGGTTTTGAAGAACAAATCACCAAAGATGATATCATCCATAGTTTGGAACTCGAGGGAAAGGATTTCTTGACCTGTCTTCATACATTTTTGGCTAAAATTAGTTTACCTTGTGATGTGCTCAAACTTGACTGGTGTGTTCAAAAAATGGCCCAAAAGATGATGGATACTTCTTCTGTGAATAGGTACATCTTCACTTAATTTGATAATTGGCGCATCAAAAATAGGGCGAATCATTGAATTGTTTTCATTTTTACCTTTAGCTTCAAAACGGAAACAGCCGATTGTTGGTATGCCTTGATTTATACAAGCATGAGTTTAATTGCGGACATCAGGATCACAAATTGCCAGGTATGCAAAACCTTTTCTTTAAAGTATGCTTATGCAATGGATAAAAAAGGATATCACAAAATATACGGTCTTTACATGATACTTTATTTTTCATAAATTTTGGAACCAATTCGCTATAGTTTACCAATGTTTTATCTGTATCACAAAACAATTTTGACAATTTAGAAAAGATCGTAACAAGTATAATATAGGTACATGAGTGTTTCATTACAAAAGGCTTGCATATAAAAATAATAAGTATCATTGTTAATAATTAAAATAATACAAAAGTGGCACGCTTGTTTGCGAATTCCTACCATCAACAGTAGTAGCTTTTGAGCCAAAACCCTTTTTTGCATAAACTGGAGTCTGCATTCACAAAAGCAAATCTCTAAGCTTTATATATCATTATTATGCAAAACAACCTACATATATACAAGCCCATGACGAACTAATTTAAGAAGAAAAACAAATTTCTCAAGTGTTTTTGTTTCAGACTTTTATAACGGGTAATTAATGAAGTAACAAATCGATGTAACCAATAAATTTACACAAATTAGTTTTGTAAGTTTTTCTAAAGTCACACCAGACGAGAATCGCCAATCTATACAAAAATAGAACACTTGCATATATATATATCCAATAGATTTTGTCTCATAAAAGAAGTCGCATTATTGCTGATACATGTAATCTGGGAACTTTTTCCTCTGTATTCACACATGCTGACGAATGTGTGTTCATTTGATAATAAAATCATATTATAATATTAGCAAATCAACTGGTGTTACTGGGATGTGATGTGACACGAGTGTGTGACCGTTAGAGCAACATCTTGTTAGACAAGACAAACGCTATTAATTCGCTTCAAATTAATTACATAGTACATCTCCATCTTATAATGTTACATACACATAATTTGTACACAAAACAAATTGCTTCAGACGACGACTATGATTAATAGTAATCGCACTTGCTGAGAAATTGAACAAGTGACATTATTAAAGTTAACTATACATAATTCTGCATTCATAAAATTTGACAACATGAACCATTGTAAATTGGATGATAAAGCTAGCCATTCCAACAACAATGACTTCCCCTAAATGACTTATCGCCCATACCCATAGCCCCCATAATGTCCCCCGTACCCTCCCAAGTGCCCGTACCCGTACCCGTGGCCATAATACCCAACCTTGGGGTAGTGGTGGATTGGAAGATGGTAGTGATGATAGTATCCGCGGTGGGGAATATATGGCTTGAAGAGTTTAGGTCCTACGAGTGCTCCATACAAAAATGACTTTCCAATGAGGAGTGGGGCCACGATGGGATCAAGAGGGGAGCGTCTCACTCTGTGATGGGCTATTTAGCGTGATAAAAGTAAAAGCAAATGTTATTTTAGAGCCGCTTTTAATTTATGAGATAATTAATAGTTTCGTGTGTGTCTCTTTTTAGTCGAAATTTATGCAATTCATTACTGCGAGAATATAGGCATACGACATTGTGTAAGGTTGATTTTGTTCTACAATATTCTTCCCCTCATTGTTTATTTGCTTGAATTGCTAAAGCCTGTCCATCCGTCAAGACCGGAAATTACGTGGTTTCATTCTCTTTTCCGTTTGAGAATAAGACGAACAATGAAGCTCTATAACTCTCACTTTCGACCAATGCAGCGATCGAAAATGCTTTGACTGCTACTACTTTTTAATTTGACGCCTACAACATACGTATTTACTTTTTAGTTGAAAGGTTTAAACACTTGCGCTTGCATGAACAAATATTATGGAATCACAGTATTTAGAGCGCATATATATCATGAAAAGGAATTAAAGTCGAGTACATGCATTTTTCACATTAAAACTGACATAAGTAACTCTCATTTCCGGTTATCAATTATATGACTCCTTTTCATTATTGTAGCTTCTGCCTCACTATGCCGCACTGGTAAAGCACAAGTTCTTTTGCGAGAGTTATTATAATTATAAATGACAGCGAGCAATAAGTATTCTTTTGAGTTTTTTTATAAAAAAATTGATTGAAGTTTCTTTTTTAGAGATATGAATAATAATTCCGACTTGAAAATTGTTGAGCATGCGATATGTCTCGAGAACTTTCTTTGTTCAATATGCATTTTGAAGGAGTCTTTAATGTTTGTAACAGTCAGGAATTTCCAGTTTTAAGAAAATCGTTTGTTACCTGATTCAATATCCGATGAATGAATTTCAGAGGGAGCAAATTCCACTGCATTATCTGTGTAACAAATAGCCGAAAGACAAATAATTATTAAACAAGGAACACCACACATTTGATTTAGCAGAACTTTGTATCACTTTTGATCACGAAATTCACAATTCATGCAAGCAAACATGCACAAACTTCACCGATCACACCGTTTCTTTGTCCATTTTTTTGTAGTCTTCTTACCTTCTGCAATTTGATCACTGCAATAAGCTCCACAGATCCAAACTCCGAGAACAACACAAATCACAGTCGTTGCCTTCATTTTGACTCGGAATTCAAAAATTGGCTACGATGAATAAATTCTAAGAAAATTAACAACTGATTCTTGGTTTAGAAGCTCATTAGTAGTTAGGTCGCAGGTGTTGTTATCTACTGGATGGTGAGACACAAACTGACATGGAAAGTTCATCGAGATGCAAACTATATATAGTGACAGTTAAGTCAAGGGGCAGGGCACCTCGTTAAGGGATATGAAACTGTTGTTACAAAAGCATTTTTTAGCCAAGAATCAGTAAGCATTTTCATACAACAAAGGCGCATACTACAGAAGTCATCCAAGATTTACATGCAAGACTTAAGCATGCATGAATGCGTAAGGATTATGCATTCCTTACGTAGGTCGTGCACAACAATGTAGGTACGTATATAATATCTGTATGCACTTTGATATAATACCGATCGTGTGCAGTCCTTTGTTACAATTTATGCAAACGGTGACATACACGTAATATTAGTAGTAGCCACCTTACGCATAAATTTTGTTGCTCGTTTTCGCAGTGTCATTTATATTGTTCTCATAAGCGTCACAACGAAAGATAAAACTGTGCATACGGTTCGACTTATTTTTATTAATGCAGTATTGCCCATAAAAATCAGTGTAAGCAATTTTGCAGTTTTAACTCAAACCATTGGTTGGTATACGTATTAGCTAACATCATCAAAATGCTTTTACTGCATTGGGATGTTGTATGGGAATATTATAACTGAGTAACATTATCCGTCTATGTGATAATTTGCTAGTATCCAACAATACAAGTACCTCCCTGTCCCTGTCATCATCAGGCGTTATCATGATACCGCCGGTTACTCTCTGTAAAGGCTGACTAGTCAAGGGTTTGTGTAACCAGACAAGAAGGGGAAACAAAAAAACACTGGCTAGTTTACTAGAATTCTTGCCAGCTACATGATTATGTAATGTGACATTATAAAACTATGTTTGCTTAAATGTGGTCATGCTTGTAATGGCTACTGTGCAGTAAAAAATCACACATATTAAACTTGCGCTAATTTACTACGAGTTCCTCCTGTCACCACCATCATAAACTCTAGTTTCTGCAAAAAAATCCATGATGAAACAGTAGTACATCATTAGGATCAATGTTCCAAGTTTGGGCAACAAACAACAAAAAACAAATTGGCCCAATCAGTAGAATGACATAATTATCCTTAAAATGAATCGGTTTGGCAATTATTATTATTATCGGAAAATCATTTGTAACTGCTGCAAAGTCAGCATTGGGGCGACTTGATACTGTTAATTTGCTGGTTACTTGCCACCTACATCAACAGCTCGAGATCATGATTTGTAGATTTACTAGACGAATACAAATATGAGACCAGCCAAATTTCTTAAAAAATGTTTTTAAGGAAAAATCATGTCGCATGTCATAAATTAAGTTATTATATGAGAAAAATGACATAATCATGTAGTATGGCAGAGTCAGAGTGCTTTAAAAATTATACAATGTCACTGAGGGGAGAAGTAAAACTAACATGAAAACCAAAAGTCAACAAGACATTTTTAAACTTAAAAAATGAAAACGAGAGTTTAAGTGTCGTATTTTTAAAGACGGGCTAAAGGTGTGATGTCGTTTGGACTTTGCCACTCCTTTGCATTATCATGCTTTTGTGAACTTACAAAAATTGTATGATTATTAATGAGCAACTAGTGCAAAACGGAAAAATCTCATAATGATATGCATGCCACTACACTATCTTCAGTTTCATTGAGAAAAAAAATCCTCTTAAGCACAATGCACAATGATCAACACTTTGTGTAGTTTTTAAATGGCTACATAATATACATATGATAACTATTTTTATTTATATCATGATATAATCTCCACTTTGTGGATGTTTCACCTTTGACATACCTTTGCATATCGACATTCTAGATCAAAAGAGTTAATGCACAACTCATAAAGTACATGTATACCTACATGAAAAATGCAAATGCTTCAAAACAATTTATAATTATGCCTATTATATAAAAAACGAGTTTTAAAAAATGCATAAGATTATGCACATTTTTTACATTAGGCTTATTTATTTACTCATACACATTATAATAATGCATTTTGCATTCGAACAAAAATGTAAGGTTCGAGATAATGAGATTATGCATTGCTTGATAAAACTGCATTAACATACATGTTTCGAATATCGAACAAACGGATCTCCATTAAGTAATACTAGCAAAAGACCAGACCAGAACGATGAGAACAAAACAAAAAACGGAAGTGTTGCGATTTGGACAGTTTTAAGATGAGATGAGATTTCAATTTCGTACAGGAAGTTGAAATTCACGTTGTAAATGAGGTTACGGTTTGGATGACACAGATTATTATACTAAATGTAACAGTTACATTTTGCAAATAAATTCAGTTTAAAAGAGTCCCATTTGTTAATTATTAAAGTTAACATTTTCGAGGGACAAATAAGGATTCTGTAACCGCATATGTATAATGCCGGTGTTACAAAACATCTTTTTCCTTTTATGGCTTAGCATTTCAACTTTAGGACCGGAAATTAAAAGGGTTGACTGACACATGTTGGTGTATTATTGATATGTTTTCAAAAAAATTCATATTATGTCAGCTCAGTTGTGTTTCATTTGTAAGTTTGCCATTTAAAACTTTAAAAAATGAAATATTATGAAAGTTAAAGAAAGAACTCATTTAACATTATTCCATAATTTACGAAAATGTCCTCCGGCGGGGGGTTTGTAAAATGATTAATGATGATTGTTACACTGTTTTGCGATGACAATCAGCGCGAAGAGCTTGTCAAATGGTGCTATCATCACTTATCAGTGACATAGTCTGTGAATTTTTCCATCAAAAATATATCGTAATAATAAGCATGTGTGAACCGTGAGCACTTTTCTGTTTAAATTTTAAAGCAGTCCCAAGTCCCAAATAAAACATAAGCAAACCAATTTCTTTGAATTTATTAGTGAAACAGTACAAGGGATTCTAAAAGAAAAGAACAGGAACATTTTGCTAGCCGAGTTCTTTTAAATGAATAAAAATCCAACAAACGAATGCGTACGTGTGCTGACCGGAATGCGTTCCCAAAGATTACACAGACCATTTTTCTCACGATAGTACTCATGTATT
>JAQIXX010001716.1:0-30718 GCA_034700605.1 Willowsia nigromaculata | reverse complement strand
TTGAAAGCTCTTAAAAAACTTCCATGCAATGTAAAATAGTTATGTTGTTCACAAAATCGGATTAAATACTGACGCTGGTAATCTTTTAAGCAATAATTGAAGGATGCTTGTAATTGTAAATTTTTTAAAAAAATTGTTTGCTGAAAATGCCACAAAATATTTTTTCGGGGGTTTCCGTATTTTTACTCCTTATAGATTGCTACACATTTTTAGGCCTTGAAATGTTGATGTTGAAGATAAATTAATTGAACAATATGATCTATTAAAATTTTAGAAAAATCATAAAAGACTGGGGTTTCCAAAACGCATATACCTTTTTCACCTACTTTCCAATATTTTATTTCCCTGATTTATTTTTATCAGTTGACATGTTTGAGATTGTTGAGTTTTTTGGGAGACAGCAAGTGAAAGTGTTGCTTCATCTTTAAAATTTTAAAGTGACAAGGACTATAAATAGTTTTTAGAGGTGAAAGTTCCCGGGAAATTTCCTGTTTCGAAAAACCTATTTTTAAAATGAATATTTTGTGTTTTCCAGAGAGAAAATAAATCATTCTGCCCAAGACGTAGTCATCTTAGTTTCTTGATTTGTGAGGCTGTTTGGTGTAAAAAGAAGCGATGCTTTCTTTTCAGAAAATGAAATGCACTTTCTCTTCCATGTGGACCAAGCTGTTTGAAAAGTGGAAGGGGTTGCTTAAACATTTTCTCCAAGTCAACTGGACCGTCTTTCTCGCTTTCTTCCGTTTTCTAGAAAACCGACTCCACCTTTCTATCAAATTCTCTGGACAACTTTCACCAAACCCTACACAGAGACACATATGCAGTCACGCTGCAAGCCGTGGAATTTTCATTCATGACAATAATAAGTCATATTACGAGTGCGCTACTCATCCCCACTGGTCAGTTTCATTTCACCAATGAGAGATCCAGTCCTCGCTGTGTCCTGTGTGCCGTCTATGTCTCCACATGTGGGTCTATTTTCTTTCCGTCTCCTCTCTTTCTCCGCTCGCTCTGCTTTCACCGTAATTTTTTAAAAGTATTTTGCGGATTGACGAAACAGTCAAGAGGTTTGTGCAATTTGCTTGTTTAGACAGCATTCGAAACATAAAGGTAACCCGGTTTATGGTCAAAATATTCAAATCCTTTTGAATCATGTACCATTTGACTCAATATGCCTTTTGATTCAATAGGTCATAAGATTCAATGATTTTTTGAACCAATGTCATTTTTAGTCAAAACAAACCAAAAATCTACAAAATGCAAATTCATATACTTTCGTGTTTTTCATCAAAGTCAAAATTCATTGTAAGTCATTAAGTCATCAAAGTGATCAAGTCAAAATTTAAAATGTATCATGTAGCATTCCACTATAACTCAACCTTTGTCCTCTCTTTGTGAGTTAAAAGTTCACTTAATTTGTGGCGATTTGTCCCCAAATAGACTATACAAATCACAAAAATGTTTATCTAGAAGGCAGCCTGCGTTGGCTGTAGACTCGCATTTGTATTACTTGCGCAAAACTTTTCACTTTAATAGTGTAAGTCGTGCATGTGATAACTTTTTAAATGACAAAGCCAATAAATGAAAAGGCATAGTAAGGCTTTAGAGGATTACCACAAGATGCATTTTAAATTTTGAATTGAGCTTTTCGCATGAGCGTAGTATTGGTGTTTTGTAGCACAAGAAAAACGCGAAAGAGTCTTAATTTGTATTTTAACGATTTTTGGTTTGTTTTGATTAAAAATGTCATTGATTCAAAAAATCATTGAATCTTACAACCTATTGATTCAAAAGGCATATTGAGTCAAATGGAATTTGGGATCATTATATCTGAATATGGTACACGATTCAAAGGGATTTGAACTAAATAACCGAACACGGGTAACCTTGGCCCACATCTCCAAATATGAACGGGAGGAAGCAGACACCCTCTAGCTTTGGTGATTATCAATGACTGATAAGTCATCTTAACTTCTTGCTCAAACCTAATCTAAAGGACTACGGATTCATTATCACTCCAAATAATCACAATTGCCCAACTACAACTAAAGATTTTGTGATTAGAAGTGAAAACTTGGCGAGAAATCGCATGATTCAATGCTTTTTGAATGGAGAGACTGGTGTCACCAAATCTTTAAACTCATATAAATCCATCCATTAAACTTAATTAAAATTGGCATGAATATTACCAACAAACCAGATGCCCGATTAGGCTTCGCAGATAAATTAAAACATGTCAAATACACACTATAAAAGCTTTTGATGAGTCACTGCATCCGAGCTACTCTGAACAAGTAACGGTAACCAAGCGCTTTTACTGGTTAAGTATTGCACCTCGACTGTCTACATTTTCGACCATAGTGCGGAGGCTTAATCAGCAACTTATGTCATCGATTATTCAATCCATTTTATGGAGAATAGTAAGAAAAATTCAGTGCCAAACGACTAAAATCCCTATCTATTAAGAAAGTATACCATGTTGGAAATTTCAAACATTTGGGTCGGAAAATTTTGAAAAGGCAAAAGCTTCAAAATATGATTCATTATCAAAATTGACTCGGATTTGCTTAAAAAATCTGACTGTCTCTTTTTCCATCATTCTTTAAAAATCTCCTTATATGGTATACACTCTTATTTCACTAGCAGCATCGCGAAATAATCATCGGTGACACTACACCAAGTTCAACCCAATTTTTGGGAAGATTGACAATCAATTTTTCGCTAAATAATGTTATTTTATTTAATGAAATAATTATATTGCAAAATTATTTGAAGTGTTATTTTTCGATATAAGGGCTTATAAATGCTTGTGGAATACATTTTCCTATAAATGAATTTTGTTCAAATTATTTTTAAATTATGTTGCAATTGACAACATCATATTAGATGTTTTTCTAATGCGCATCCTTGCGTTCTGTTTGGAGAACATTGTATTACTTGGCAGTGTTGTAACATGTTATTCATTATTTTCTTTGTAGTGATTTGTGTAAAATAATTGAGGAAACCAGCCCCCTTGTATAGGCATCTATTTCATCACTATGGTCGATTACGGCATTGTGTTGAACTTGGTATAGTTTCACCGATGCCTATTTTGCGTTGCTGATAGTGAAATATTTAGGACCATTTTTCATATAAGTCGATTTTTTGATAACTTGTCGGAAAATGGGACAGTCGATAGTTCATAAACAATCCAAGTAAACTTAGAAAGTGAATCATATTTTGAAGCTTAGGCCTTTAACATTTTACTTTATGTCTCTATGGAATGGAATATTTTTAAAGGAGATTTTTCAGACAGATATTTCAAGCATGCTATATAGTCTTAAATCAACGTATATGAAAAGTAGCTTATCAGCTCTAAAATATAAAGCAGAGTACCTGTATACATCTTGAGAAAATGATGATGAACTGAAATAGTTTACTTTTTATTTTCTACATGCTATATCAATTTAAGCAGATAACGAAGTTAATTTTGTTGGGGAATTTTTTAAAGCAAGGGAATTTTTTTCTGGAGAAAGTTTTTCTTTTTTAAAGTGAATATCATTGCATTCTATCGAAATTCATTGCATGATTTTATTTGAGGATAGGGACATAATATTTGGGATGGGCTGGTATTCAGCCATTTAAGGTATTTTTTTACATACTGACATCCACACAAAAAATTAATTGTTTGTTTGAAGCTGTTTGTACTCGAATAAAAGTGTAAAAGCTGATTAGTGCATTGCTCAGCTAAAAAAACTTTCTCTTGTGTTGTCACAACTTTTTCAGTTTGGTAAGTCATTAATGCGTTCAAAATATACCCTTTTCATGTGTTTCACGAACAAGTCACGCATCCTTTTTTGTCATCATGCCTACTCTCAATTTCTACTCTGATGAATGCCCTAATCCACTTTCACTTTACCCAATAAATAGAAAACTGCTTTCTCCACTTTCTATAAAAAATTTTTTGACTGGCTTGTTTATATATATTTTTCAACAGAGATCCCGTTCCCGGTGAATTTTAAATCCTGATGACGTACTTCCCTAGAATGGGCCAATTGGGAGAGCTAAAAGCAAGTGAAACTTTTCTCTCTATTAAATCCTTCTTTCTCGAGCATCTACAAAAAAATTAATCCACTACCAAGAACAACGAACTTTTGAGGGAATTATTTTCCAAGATGCGTCTGAAACCACCACGATCCGCATCAGTACGATGGCTTTCACGACAGCGTTTCCTCTGAGAGCTCCCTTTACTGAGGAAAAACAAAGCTTTTTGATGAGAGGATATTCCGAAAAAGAAAGTTGCTATTCTAAGCTCGATGTCGCCGCTTTCACCGATATTTTTATTGTGCGATAGGGATTCCAAAAAAGTGAAAGCAACTGGAAGTAAGGGCTCAGGAGATGGTGGTGTGTGAACACTTGAATGCATTCTACCGTTTATTTGCTGAACGGATGATGATGACGCGATGCCATGCTAACCACCGCTTTCCCCAATTATTTCTCTTTTTCTTCTTTCTTTCAGGATAGCTTCCGATTTTGGTGTTCATGTAGATGAGCGGGAAACGAGAGAAAAACGAATCTTCATTTAACATCTGGAAGTTAGATTAGGAAGAATCATATCGAAAAAAGTCTCCCTTGTTGAATGTCTTTTCGAATTTCGCTACATTTCTGTACACTTCACCTTTCACTCTTTTTTCTGCATATTTTTGGATGCTTAAACACTGGATATTACATTTTCCTACCACCACCACACCAGGGCCAGGTCAATCCCAAATGCAGAACCAGAATAATTTTTGCACCTAGTCTGGTGACAGCATGTAGAGCCACTCAACTTGAGCTTGTCGGATCCTTCACACACAGAAGACCTGAACTGTGGCGAAGAAAATAGCTGATTTATATTCCCTCTTTCACCAGCATTTTTCACAGAGTTATTTTTTAGAGAGACTATTCATATGAAATAGTTGATTAATTAAAGATAATTTCATAGTTGATACTGTTCACTGAATCGGATTAAGTTTATGTAATTTTATTTAGTATTTATAGAGTATAATTTTTAAATTTATTACACTGGTAATTTTTCCAAGCAATAATTGTAGGATGCTTTTTATTGCAAAAAATTGCGTACGATGTGAATTTGTGCAATTGCAATGTCACTAATGATTTTTTCGGGGTTTTTGTATTTTACCACATTACAGATTGGTGACATAGCCTGAACCTTAAAATGATGATGTAGAAGATAAATGGAATGTGCGGTATTACCCCTGAAATGTGACAAAAACCGATATTTTTTCTTCCCTGTCAAATCTCTGTTCTTTTCCCTCTCTTTTTATCACTTTCTACCTATTCCACATTGAATAGCTGTCAGATTAAAAGAAAGTGAGCATTTATTCACATATAAATATGTGTGTATTCAGTGATTTCCCATGGAGATATTTACGTAAAAAGTGTGTACTAATGCGGACACTAAGCTTTCTCCCCGATATTTCCTCTTGTTTCTGCGCAGGAGAAAGCACATGGCAGGACAAGGCTTAACTCTCTCGGAGAGAAAGCTATCCTTTTGATCTATCTGTCGGTTTTGGATGTTTCCAGGGAGAAAGGCTTTCTCCACACAATGCAATTCCGAGGAAAGAGAACGCGACAAAAATATATCTTTCTTGAGATTTGCCACGTAGCAAAGGATACTGCTATTTTCACCCAATCTTTTTCGTCTTTTCGGCCGATACAAAACCGTAAAGTGGAACGC
Source organism: Willowsia nigromaculata (assembly GCA_034700605.1). NCBI lineage: Eukaryota > Metazoa > Arthropoda > Collembola > Entomobryomorpha > Entomobryidae > Willowsia > Willowsia nigromaculata. Next base: position 25,002 of record JAQIXX010001716.1, on the reverse strand, counting down.
CACATTTTTCTCTCTCTCCAAAAAAAACAAAAATGAGAAAGCGTTTGTCTCTTACATTTGTTGGGTGAAAGTTGGATTGAATATTGCCTTGTTTCTTCCTTCCTGCAAAGGAGAAGGCACAACTATTCTTTTATTGAGGTAATAATATATAACTTTGATGGAAACTTATAAAGGAAACATTTATTTAGAAAGGAGGCCTATGATCATATTCGAGAGTGGAAAAAAGGATAAAGAAGGACGGCCGGAAAAACTGTGGAACCACTTCATTTGCTTGAGGTAGACATTCTAAAATGTTCTCTTATTTGTTTCCATAGAGCTTTAATACTTCTCAAATAACTTTTGTAGTTTACCGAAATGTTAAACAAAATGATTGGAAAAAGCCTGGAGAAAAATTGGAGTCTCCTAGATTTTATAACAAATATGATGAGTTGTGGTGGGGATGGAAAATCTTACACGGTTTTGTGACCGGGAAACAAGTTTTACCAATCTTACCATTGTCCCAAATTTCCGTAATTCATTATTGTAAGATTTTCCACCCCCCACTTTCTCCATGTTACTTTCACATTCCATGTAACTTAATACTGGAGGATCAAATTAGTGCATGAGAATCCATGAGCGTTTACTTAAATTTGGGAGCTACAGGCAATACGCAAGAAAGAAACATCCTCCTCCAACAAAATGTTACTCTTTTCAGTCTCCGCCGCCTCGAGAGTGAATGAGTTTGTTTGTTTAGGACCTTAAAATGTTCAAGGGTTACTGTTTATTACAAACTGTCATCCTCTCACTTCTTGTACCACTTTATGGACATGGAAATTCTTACGACTGCATTGGGATCATGAACATGCCATCCCGGGTGACCATTGGAAATATTTTCCCTGCTGAGCAAAAGACGGGACCCCGATCCTTGGTGACCAAACATTTTTCCTGTTGAGCAAACAACAAGGGACCCCAATCCCTGGTGGGGTTTCCAATCCATGGTGAAATCGGGACCCCCGGTCCCTTGGTCCGTAAGAATTTTCATGTCCGCCATTTTACATGCAAAATGTATTATTTTCCTCTTCTTTCTTGGAAACAGTGAAATCAATGGTGTAATCTCATTCATTTCATATTACAAATCACCCCTGAAATTGCCAGTCTCATAGAAGATTCGTTACTAGTTTATAAAATAAAATCTCCCAAAGTCGCGACGTAAATATGTCGTCTATTTACAAGACCCGAGCAGATTTTGCATGTGGTTTTGGTTTGGTTCACAGACCAAACTAAAACCACAATTCTGCAAAATCCACTTATAAGTTATATCATCCGATTTTCCACAAAACTGGTAATCTGTTTTTCTTGTGCTATCTGTCGAATTTTATTGCCATGACATGACAAAATGATACACAAAACGAAAATATGAGAGATTGCCACGTAGGCTATCTTGTTGTGTCAAATGCATGATAAAAATATAATCTTCTGATGTGAATATAATATAGTCTTGGGAGAAGTGTAATAAAAATGGGTTAAAAAAGTGACAAGTTTGTTGCGCTCTATTTCTTTCTAGGTGCAGAATTGCATAAAAATTTGCTGTTCTGGTTTTCCACCGAATACTATAGCGCCAAGCCATAAGAAGATTCAAGAAAAGCTTTTGGCTTTCAACTGAACCGTCAAATGAATCAGTTACTCAATCGTATTTCCGATATGCAATGAGTATGGAACCTGGTGCTGTTTAGAGAAGGCAAATATTGCATAAAAGAATGTCTTTTTTACGGGCTTTAAACTACAAGATTTTCAATACAAGCACAGTTCAGTAAATGAGATGGCTTCAATTACAAAGGTTGCCCTCAAAGCTCCACAAATTTCCCAAGAATCTAAACCAGGGCAAGCTATCTGAGGGGGTTTGTTTTTGAGATGGTAGCCTTAATTCGAAGATTTACGGTTTCTACATAATGTCATGTTTTGTCGACAAGAAGCAAGTCTTTCTCTGATCTTCCACATCTCAAGCGTCTCCACATCAAAAGTACTGTGTTTACTAAAGCCACAGACATTGAAGGGAGTGAGAGCTTTCCAATTTTCTTCAGCTTTCACCAACCTTTCACACATAAAATATTGAAACCTTTTGGGAAAACTATAAGAGCTTGGAAGAAGGGAACGAGAAAAAATGGAGAATGAAGAAAGAAGATTATTGACCTCAAATTCATGATTATACGCACATAGGCATACCAGTTTTCCCAGTCGGATGACCTTAAGGATATTGTGGATTGAATGTGAATGCAGCTTTCACAAGATACACTTATATTCATTTTCTCAATTTTACTTTTTCTTTTTCCAAAACGGCATTTCTTCAGAAAAACCCTTAATAGTGAAGCAAACAAACGAGATTTCTTCCAAAAATTAGGGATCGGATAGTGTGTATGTATACAATGTACAATTTACTGCTATAGTTCACACCATACAAGTGCATAAATACCTGTTTCGTAGGGACACCTGCCACCCAAAGTTTATTAGCAATATTTGTACGCCTTTATTGCTCCAAAACGACAAAACATGGAATTTCCATGCGGTAGATCTGTTTCTTCTGATCCAATAAATGTAGCCAAAATCGTCATTGGTACGTTTAGTGTGGCCTGCCTTCTCTCTATACATCTCTGACTTTCCATCACAATCCATCTGTCGCCACAATCCCTTCACAATAGTTATAGTCACTTTACATTCATTGCAGTTCATATCGTTATTGGTTGTAAGCACATCAAACTACACAGCGGTTAGTCTGCTTGAAAAGGGTGATTATTCAAATGAGCTAACGGAGCCTGAATTTCACTACAAGTCTCCTTATAATACGTGGATGTCTAGCATTCTTGCTATATGTTATGGAGAAATATTGCATTTATTTGAGGGTTTTGGGTGGTGTCTCTGTTTGGGGATTTACGGGGCTCAAATAATTATTCTGTGTGCTTTTTGAATGAACCTGTCTTTAATTGTATGCTTTCTGATGACATACCATAATGTTCTTGCCACGAACATAGTGAAAGCATCACGCATGCATTTTTATTCGGCATCAAATTATTCGTCACCTTAAAATCTTGCAGTCGTCACCTTATTTCAGCGAGTCTAGGCTCTTTTTGTGAAAAATAGCAAAGAGGTGACGATTCATCTATTTTAGGGTGATGATTTCATGGGTCAAAAAATTTAAAGGAATTATTGCAGGATTGAATACATGTAATATTATGCATTAAAAACCTAAGCACATATAATTCTCTACTCATACAGATACTCTCTCATTTGAGGAGTATAATTTGTAAGACGAATCAGAAAGAAAACTTCCTTTATAAGTAGTGAAGTTTAGGAATATTATTTAGTGCGCATATGGTGAAAAATGTGACGCAATTAATCGCAAGAGAGTCTTTTTCAATGACTTCAATGACTTGTCATGTTTGGAAACAAATAAACAAGTAAAAGTCATGATTATTACAGGATCTACGAATTTGGACTTCCTGAAGAACAGAAAGCCTTTTATGGTGGATTGTTTAAAAAATGCTGTCACTCGACCAAACAATATTTTCATAATTTGCTCTTTCTTTGAACACTATCTCAAGAAGCTATCTCATTAGTGGGGGGCTGGATGCAAAACTTCCACGTTGGCGACCCAAGAAATATGTCAAGGCTTTAGAACATGATTGAATACTTGTAAAAATGATTTTAATAAGTTTGAATAAAAATGACTTAGCACCTTAAAACAGAGGAATCGTCACCTCTTTGCTATTTTTCACAAAAAGAGCCTGGACTCGCTGAAATAAGGTGATGACTGCAAGATTTTAAGGTGACGAAAACCTTTTTGCCGATTTTCATCCGATTCTGTCAATAAATGTGGGAGAACATACACATCAAATTTGTTTGTCACCAGAGATTGAAATGTGTCAAAGGGAACTAGTGGCGATGTAACTGTCAGTCTGGTAATATTGTCGCCTTTGTATTCATTATTCAAGAGTAGGAACATCACAGGTAGGAACATTAACGACCACCATAACAGCCCATTTTTTAAGACAGTTCTTCTATCGAACACCTTGACCTGCTGATCAAGAAAAGTTGAATAAAGTTGAAAAACTACTTCAAGTATGTCGGGGTTTTTTACGGCTTCTTTCGATTCCTGTATCCACGTGTACAGTCGATTTGATTGGGAAATTACTACCGAGAATATTAGAATGGTTAATCCAAGTGTGAGCCACGTAGCCAAATCTAGTGCGGTTGTTAACTCTTTTAGATTATGTATCCAGTTGAGTTGTTCCCGATGACAGCTTACGAAACGTAAACGGTCTGTTCTCATAATTAAATGCTTTTGGGGGAATGTAAGATATTCGGAACGCGTGTATCTAGTAAAGCCTGGCCTTGAAGCTGAAGCGTAAGGGATTTTTGTATCGCCTGGACAGTCTTTTAAAACAATGTTTCTCCAGTGGTAATAGTTATCTGGATAACTGTTGGTTAGTTCTACTGTGGAATTTTGTGGGGCAAGCATGGACGCTACATGTACTTCCAAGATTAATTGGAAATTTGAGAGCAATTTGCTATGTACCAGTCGACTTTCTTTAAAAATATTTGCACGGTTTTGGTAGTATTCCTTGTCCATATCATCGAAATAGAAAACACCGGAAACCACGCTGTGAAAGAATGGAGCATGCTGATTCTGTAGATTAAGAACAATCCTATTTAATTCTTGTCTTGTTGACGGAATGGTTTCAAGTCTAATAAGCAAATATGGTATGCATTTGTTGCAGAAATCACAACTATATTTAAATGCATTTATGGATGTCTCCCAAATTAGTAAAATCGGTTGCAACTGAGGAAACGATGGATATATTCTGGTGGTTTCAGCCCATATGAATGCAGTGTTCGATTCAAAATCTATAATCAGAGTCACAAACAAGTATATCTTTAAGGTTGACGAAAAATATTCATGTTTCCAGCTGTGTGCGTTATAATTATACACATACTCTAATGTTTGAGGATCCTTTATGTATTTTCCATAATTATCCTCAAAATATAGATATGGTTCTTGTGTTTCACTAGGAGGGTGCAAATGAACGTTTGCCTCACAAAATGAGTTTTTTACGGTTAAAGCAAATGGGTTGGCATACAGGTCATATTTTGACCTTTCATGAATGCCATATAGATAGGCATTAACTGCAGTTTGGTTTCTCTGGTCGATCTCGTGTGGTATTAAATCCCAGCAGTCCAAATCTGGTGTGGCAAAATAACGCAAAAGTATAACTGGAGTTTTAAGGCTGTCTCCGTTGTACCCTACCCCATTAAAGTTTATAACCCGAAGTAAACATCCTTCGAACAAATTTAGGATTTCTGGAAGCTTTTCGTATTCAAAATCTACGTTGGTTGGTTGAGAAGTGCCGGTCATAGGAAAATGTGTTTGAGAAAACAATAGATAAATAAAACGAAAACGAGTTAAAGTTTGTTGTGGTTTGAGGGTTTGATAGATTGCACGCATCTTGTGGAAAGAATGTTTTAAACAATGTAAATTGATACAACGCTAATTTTTTCTGATTTTCTATGACAATTACCCACTTAGTCACTTAGAAGTATTAAAGTGAGCTCGTCAATATTTGCGCATAAGTTTTCTACCTGCATTTATGTGAAAGTTTTGCTTTCACGAAAACCACTTAGCAATCCTAGTGAATTTAAATACACTTTCGTCCCCACTTTTTTTTTATAGATTTCGGCGTCTTAGGTAGCTTGGGATAGCTCACCAAATGTTTTATGAAGGCAAATTTAAATATTTGTGTGTATTTAAAACAGAAGTTTTATTGCGAAAACTATACATAATCCTCTTTTAAGTTTTTAGAGTGAGGAGTTAATTCATTATTTGGTAAGGAGGCAAATATGCGATGAAATAACCTTTTACGAACAAATATAGTCCACGACTAAGGACAGTAGGGCAATCTACAAAAAACATTTAACGTGGACAAACATTTTAATTAATATGAACTTTAAGGATATAATAAATTGTTATAAAATTGTAATATCCTTTCAATCCGTGTTTGCCTCAACAAACCTAATTTGTATTTTAATCATAAATAGTAAGTAATTAATACGAAATACCATTGAGCGTATTGAATTATACATTTTTGTATAAGCTATGGTATGTATAGTCTCTTCAAAAGTATCGTTTCTATGAGAAAATCTAATATTCTGAACATGTAGTAAAGCGTGCGTGTTAGTATGCGTATAAGAAAGAATGGACTAGGTAGGTTATTACAAATTCATTGAAAACTTGTTTATCCAAAAAATTTAATTAAACTGAGGAAGCAATATATTTGCTTTCAAGATACCAGATAAAACATTTGAGACCTACTATAATCGCTTATAAATTTCTAGGCAAATTGTGACTTCAGTTCTAAATGTAATTAAAAGATTCGAATCTAATCGTAAGCAATATAGCTAAACGTTGATACATACACATACGCCATGATCTCACGAGATTGCCAATACACATAAAGTAGAATATTTAAAAACGGCATAGGAAAAAATATGATAGCCATGGTATGAGACTTGCAGCTGCACCTTGGAAAGATCAAATTGCATCTGAATCTTAATGGATCGTTAATGCTAAAATTTTGGGCCAGTTTTGGCAGAAATTGCAATACACCTGTTTGATTACAATGAACCTAAAACTTTAAAAGTAATGTCCATTCACAACTTTTATTTTTCTTTCAGATGCATATTTCAGATTTGAAATCGGTAGAGTACAATCGGATCTACAGTGTCATAAAAATGACGATTTTGTCATTTTTTGTCATATGAAAGTTCCTACAAAACAAGATGTTTCCTACATGAATGCTTTAAATGGAATTTGTGTCCAACAATCAGGACTTTCACATGAAATACATCAGAACTCTCCAGCAATCACCAATTTTTACAATTCTCGCATCAAAAGAAATCTTTTAAATGTGTAACCAATACATATTATTATTATGCACCCTAAACTCCTCCTATTCCTCTATTTCTTGTATCATTTTCGATCATGATAACGTGTGTCGTGAACGCGTAAGGTTGGTTGATTGATTCTTGAATAAAAGCATAATAATAATAATAATAATAAACCATGAACAAAACTCATACAGCTCCTCCAAAAATACCCAGTTTAATTCATTTCCAACTCTTTCCGCTACTAGATCATGTATCCGAACCCCTCTTAACTTTCTTTTGTTGCATTGAAAACTATCACAAAAGATACAAAGGTAAAAACTTTCGATTAATCTAAACAGACGTAATGTGTAGTAAGCTAAAACTAAACCCTCAAAAGGATACAAAAAGACCCATCAATATAATCCATTTGCATAAAACGTTCACTGCGGACAACTGTTCCATAATCTATAATTTTATTCCAAGGTTTCTAAAAGTTGAAACGCAATTTGATTTTTTGATTTGCATGCTAATATTCGAAGTAAATAATTTAAAACTAGTGATTAATTATTTATTTATACTGGCACAACGATTCATATATTTTTTGAGGATGCTAAGAGTAATATTACACATGGGGAGTAATAATGAACCACAATTATAATAATAGCACACAATTTCCAGCTGTTAAATAATATTTTTATGTGGGAGTCTGAGCATACAATTTCCTCTATTTTATTATTCGACCATATAAGGGGACCAAAAGTATTTCTCAAGTATAAAATATCTAGATAATTGAGCATGCTTATTTGAATGTTTGATTCTTTTTATTTATAATTTTATTTTCTTAGTTTTTGCTTGCTGATGGGAATGCTCTATAAGAATAATACAATACTACAACCTAATGCTAGCGGTGGTATACAAATATATGTTATAAATGCACAGTGCGATATCTCTAAAATCATTAACCTGTTGTATAACTGTGTCAACTTTTTCAGTAAAAAATATGTTAACCCAGTTATTCAAACACCCTGATAAATTTACTCCAGAGTTTTTCCGAAACAAATACACTACAACAAATTGTTAACAAACTGAGCCAAATGCACAACATAGCACCAACTTTGTCAATTTTTATGTAGTCTGGGCTTAATAAAATCGATTGCGGACCCTCCAACAACTTAAGTTTCAGCATAGTGCTCCATTCTGTCCAATCCTTCCACTGAATCATTAATCCAGCCTCAGAAATTTGCTGAATTGATACCATCATCCACTTGCGACTTACAGTGTTAATCTTCCACATCTGAAAGGACGGAAGTATGCGCTGCTCCAAAACAAAACAGTCGAAACTTCGGTCCCCAGAATTTTCAATAAAGTGTTGCTTGACAAGTGCTGACATCAGCTTCTGACGCACTAATTCGTCCATGAAAGCAATTTTGTTATTACGCAAGTAGTTTTTCAAAAAGACTGGCATCAACATTGCCAACGATGGTTCATCGTGGTGAAAATATGATACATTCAAAGTTTTGATTTCTCTAGATAATGCATAGTCGAGTTTCAAAACCTCTTCGGCCGGTCTCCGAGTTGCTGATGTGATCCAGATTTTGTAGCCATGATCCACAAGCTCTTTTAATGTATTCGGTTGAGCAGGCCTTTTGATTATGGTTACCATACTTAAGAGGTTGTTTTCATAGAAGCAGCACAGAAACATGCTGCTTAATAATACAAACCAACATGTTGGCTTTTTCGCGCTTTTCAAATATTTTATTATCATTTACCTTGTACCGCTAAGCAAAAATTCAATGAGTAAATCAAGTGTTAAAACTATACCAACTAAAATCCATACGTTCCACTAAAATGGACTATAATAGAGAACCAGGTTGTCCTCAAGACTTTGATGGTATTCTATATTGTCACAAAAATGAAATATAAGGCATCCAAAGTTGTTAAACTTGAGCTGACCAAAAAAAGAATTACTCAATACTTTATTGGATGTATAAAAAAGGGTGGACAAAACCATTGGCAGAACATGCTGTTGACTGGAATATGGCTGATATACTTGGTATTTTACAAAATTTCCTGGGGTATACTTTTCAAATTTCATTGTTAAGTTGAATTTTTGAGAAAGAGCGATTGATCCCATTACACTAGACGTGCAGAACGGTGAAAGTTGCTGTACTAACTTTATACATACGAGAGGATCTGCTTTCCCTATACTACGAATAGAATAATCAGATGCTCCTACTAAAAATGGAAGTGACATGCCTTTGTGATTTTTATAATGGGTTCGATGAAACTTTTGTGTATTACGTAAACCATATAATAGGTCCTTAAACAAAATTTTCCGCAAGAATAATGCATTAGCGTCTAACACGTCTACAGATGATATTTTGCCTTTTGAAATATCCACAATTATTTTGACGGGAGGTGAAATTACAATATCACCAGTTTTCGTTTCCCTCTCTGCATTAATATGGTGGGATGTTTTAAATTTCAAAAAAATAAAAACGGTAGTTGTTGGTTGTGTTATATCAATAAATTCCCGCAATGTAGTCTGAATTTGACCCGGCGAAAATATCTTGCTTAAAACTATGTCATTCGTTCCTGTAGAGTAATGAGTGTATCTTGAAGTGACAGAAAATGATGGAAATTGTGAATTTAAGACGTAATATGTAAATGATGGCTGGTCATTAAACACGCAAAGATTGTACCAGTCGAGGAACTCAAAGTTGTCAAAGTATACAACAATATTATCTGTTTTAAGGATTTTAGAAACAAAACTGCCTATGGTCATTTCTGCATGACCTGTATTTTTGTCAAAGTTATATGCAAAGCAAATATTGAGATAAGACACGATATATATCACATTTCTTTGACACATCATTTGTGCTTACACAAGATTGCTTAACGCACAGTGTCGGGATTTACCAAAAATTCTAAATTCAGAAGTTAATCCTCCGATTTCCAAAAGTCTACTGGCTGATCAATGAAACCCAATTGCTGCAAGACTGTATGATATTGACTTAAATTGCAGTATTTTATATAGTAATTGCATTTTATTGCAATAATAATTCGATCGTTTTCCGTTTGGGCAGATAGCAAACTTTCATAAACTAAATGGCTTATTTCAAGGTCTACATGCATACAACAAATTTCGAAAGAATATTTTATTGTGAATGACACACCTCCAACACTTTCTGTTTTCAATAGAATACAAAGGCAACTAACATTCGTAAGCACCGCTGCATATTCAGTAGTGCTATTGCAGATGCACTTCTATTGAATGTAGTAGTCACTTAGAATAAATGTTTGGACTACCGATATGTCAATCACAAATAATTCGGCTACAATGCAGACAAAAAACCAATATCAAAGGGATGTCTTCAAAGTAATATAAGCAGTTCTTACACAACCAACACATTAGCACAAAAAGCTATGACGTTAAACATAGTAATTGCAGTGTTTTGTGCAGTAATATACTTCTAATCTATAGAAAGTTTTCTGTAATGCGAATATATCCTTTTTCGTGCACTTAATTACAATTCTTTGCAGGAACATTGAATACTATTTTCCTGAATACTACAAAGTTTGGCAAATCAATACCTTTCAATTTGGTTATCATGTCACGCAATATCAAAGTTAAGTCAAATCCTTTATTTTTTAACCAAAATAATATTAATTTGCAAAAAGGTGCCATCCATTATTTACATATTACACAAAAAGACAATCGGTGTCTATAAATCGAAATGCCATCATATTCACTAAACATCCAGTTAAACGTTAAAGCTAAAACTCCGATGCTATATGCACACGGCTTTGAATGGCTATAATACCCTTAAAAATTGGAATAAAGAATACAGATAGCATTCTTAAATGCAATTGCTGCATTCATGCATGCAGGACTCTTATCTGTAAATTATTGTGTACAGGATACATATTGATATAAATTGCTGGTTTTTGGACAATCAATTCTACTTAGGGCCCTAGCCTCAAATTGCTTAGCAATTTAAAGATGATTAGCCTCTCAATCTAAAACGAGACCGCTGTCTGTGAATTTTGCTAATTCGTGGAATTTTCCTTTTTAATTGTATTGGTTTTTGTTGAAGGAAAGTACATGTTATAAAAGCTTGACAATTTGTTTGACAATCAGTTTGTTGTCAAAGATTCTTCGCCCGTCATGTTTCCCTATCAAGAGCCAAAAACTTTTTTTATTGATATTTGTAGACAATTTGGTTACAATGTTACTTATGCAGCCACAAAATATACAGACACAGATAAAAGTTTGGTTAGTTATTGTAGTAATAAGTTATCACATTAAGGGCCTTCACCAACTCTCCATCCCTCCGAAACGTCATCCAAGAAAGGGCCTTCTTGATCAGTACATGAATGACGATTGTTTAAAGTAACTGTCTATTTTTAGAGCATTTCGTATATACAATTTTTTAAACCTACTATTTCCATATAAAATTCAGAATTTACTGTTATTCATTATTTTAATCGTTTACTGTAAAAATTAAGAGCACTTTCTAGGATTTTTGCTCATATTGTTTATTTAGCAGATATAACATGGAGGTGTGAAAACCACAAAGAAATACTGATCGTGAGTATGTACACATATAAATTATCTATAAGTTGATAATCCAATATTTAATTTAATTTAAATCAATTGATACCAAAAACAAAAATTACATGAGATGAGCCAACCCCATAAAAATTAATTATTACATAAATTTGTCACATGCAGAATCATGGATTTCAAATCAACATGATAGCTCCAAATATGTCGTAGCAACACTTAATATTATTGCTGAAGCTGATATATGCTTAATTCTCCTATATTTCTAGTAAGACACTAGTCGTATTCTAAAACTTCCGACAACTTTTCTCATTGCTTGCAGATTAGAGACGGATACCCAATTTTGTTACTAAAATTTATTTAAAGGTGGTGTATAGAGTAATATTTATTCCAGCCATATCAAGCACTTTAAAAACATAAACCCAGTGGCATGCACGATAAATGGCATACATAACTCTCTAAGCTTTCGAAAAAATATTAGAAACTTATGTACAGTTTTTATACAGACTATAACAGTGCCAGTTTAAAAAATGAAAATATTGCTATACCAACTCTTTAATTTTGTAAAAGCTTGACAGCTCGAAATGTGTTTTTAGCTAAATTTCTACATATAGCTAGCAAAGTAGTGCGCTCAATTTTTCTATAGCCTTTGTAAGAAATACGCAACGGTCTGCAACTCTTTACAAACCGTTTGAATCCTTTCCCTTTCAAATCAGATGGACATTGATGTATTTTTAAGTCAGCTAAAGTGCGTCTTGAATACTTGTTAAATATCCCAGCCATATCAAATACCCCTACCAAAATCAGTCCGGTCAAGCCTATAACATTTACTAAATGAAATATTTCAACACCTTTAAGCATATGCCTGTACACAATAATAACACAGTTGCCAGCAATCAAAATTGTTATCATCAAAACTTCACTTGGTATCAGCATAACTCCATATGTATCCATTAACATTGCAAAGACAAGCTCAAACTCTCTATAAATTCCGGGAAGATAACTAATGCTTCTGGCAAAGCTTTTTGTAATATATTTGTAGTTCCGGAGCCCTGGGCGGAACTCAGACTTGATAATAATTACCATCATTGGTAAGTAAGCGACAACATGACAGAGGATGTAACCTTGCAAGAGGGATGATGCGATCAAAATATAAGATGCAAATAGGCATAGCACTGGTTTCAGGATAAACGATTCAGGAAAGAAGCTGGTGTAGTAGAGAGGCGTGTCAGGAAAAATCCAAAATGTAATTGAGCAGGTGACGTCAACGAGAACCAGAGAGATTGGAAGAGTTAGTATCAGGATGTCCAGAATCTTAAAAAGGACTGAGTTTTTGTAAATATTACGAGAAAGCAGTGACTCTGTGAATCGAGAAAATTAAAATTGCAAATAATGGCACAATTTAAACTTTATGAAACTAATTTATGAAATTTGTGTTTTTAGTTACCATTAAAATGGTCGACGTAGCCTTCCAATAAATTTTCACCAAGAGCACTGGATTTGGGGTCTGCACGCATCACGAATAAACACAACAAGTTGGCTGACATAATGACTATCATTAGTATGCCCATTCCCAAATATTTTAGAGAACAGGTTGAATTACTGAGACAATCCACTGCATAATGCCCTGCCAAAACTATATGAAGAAGGCAAAATAAAATGTAGAACAAAATAAACAGGAAAACATACTCATTTGTTTTTGTCATGTATTTCTTGAGGCGATTATCCCAAACATAATCAAGCATCTGAAGATGGTATAAAACTATACTGTATTTTCTAAGAAAATGTAAGTTCCTATCTGAAATCATTGTAGCACCAAAAGGGTTACGCTGTATAATTTACGGTAAGTCTGGCAATGGACGAACAAGAGCAAGGAGATGGTAGTGAAACGATTTCTGGTAGCGAACCACAAACTTCCGTAGAATTGCCACAAACGCGTAATATACATAGATAAATTGGAAAATGGAATCGAGTTTAAAAATAAAATTGGGCCCGGGAAAAAAGCAATTTTAGCTTTGTTTTTCCAATCCAAAAATAAGCATATATCTTAATCCAATTTCTTTAAAATAATGACTAACAAGGAATGTGCAGACGATGGAAACGTGCCGTTTGTGTGGGCGTAAATAAAAAGATACGAGTATGGATTCTGATATGAGCAGTATTGAGAATGAAACCAAAATCCTGGCAAAAAATATTTGAACTCTATGGCTATTGTGCACTTATATTGGTTCAAGTTATCATAAATTTGATATCCTCACGAGCTTTGATGCATATAAAAATCTGAATCTAAACCTCCCTTCTGTTCATACGAAACTAGTGTGTCGTGAGTGTGACTATCTTTAAATGGTAACATTTACGGTGTATTGCACTATTTTTGTCATCATTTGGGAATAGTAATGAGTACCGTACCTACTCATCAAATTTGAAGTTCAAAAGCTCACTCTCACATTTTGACTTTCATGAATGTATTTTCTATGACTAATTTTGCTGTATTGATCTAGCTGTAGTAAAAACGGCAAACTATCACAGCCTGCACATTCCTCGTAAGTTGAAAAAATCTTTTTAAAATACTTCGTTTAAAATAATGGGCTATATATTTTAATGTTGTACTATCATAAAAACAACTTAAAAATAGTCGTTTTCATAATTTTTGTTTGCCTATTTTTATATACATATTCCCTTACAAAGTTGAATTCCATATTTTATTTATGGGCTCCATAAGGACTTTTTTCATACAAAATATATGGACTTAACATTTTGATTGACGTAGTATACCTGATAATGTACTGCAAATACCCTACTGCTATTTTTGCTATAACTCAGATTCTACATCCGCAGCAGACCAATTGTTTTTAACAATATGGCATAATTAGCTTGCGTATCTATGTCAAAAAGTAAATTTTTTATTGTGATGGGAAACAAATGAAGATGAAAATATGACACGGGACATTGCATGCAACATGTAGGAACTATGAGTGATATCGAATAGACATGTTACTGGTTTTATTTGTGCTTGGAATTGGTGTGGAGTTTATATCTAATGAGCTTTTAGTATTTCTTAGCATGTATTTTATAATTTATCGACCACCACATGCCTTAAATATGGAACGTGTGATATATTCATGATTTTTCTAGTCTGATATAATCCGAGAGGAATATTACACAAATTGTTTTAAGATTTCGTAACTTAAGGCATAATGGCAAATATTTTTTATCTTCAACCGTATTGCAAGCGAAATCATTATTTAATTCTTAAGCTGTTATTGTAAGCCCGTATTAAGACTACATACTGTATGAATCATGAAATGCCAGAAGGTCACGATTTAATCTTTTAATTTAAACTTATTTTTTGTATTTTTTTAAACTTTAGCATTGACGAATTAATGTCAAGTTAAATTACAATTTAATTACTTTATCTGAATGTGGAATGAAATGTTAGCCTAAATGCCAAATTAAAAAACAAGTTGAGCAGTAAAATAAGTCTTCGTAAAATGACTGATCTTTAATTTTTCTTAGCTCCACCAGAACATAATAACATGAGAGATAACATTTTTGTGCATGCGCCAGAAACTATTTAATGTACCCTCAATGATGTAATATATTGAGTACTAGCAAGAAAACCAATATGCTATACAATTATTTACATTCCAAAATATTGAAAATAATAAGCCCAATTACTCGGACAGTCTACTGTTCAATTAAGCTCTGCCAGAACTATATGAAAGGAATGAGAAAAATTTGTAGGTAATATTATACATGATTGCTGTTGTTATGTATTTTTGGGTAACTACTCCAAATGTAATTGAGTGTATGAAGCTGGTGTATTCATGCCCAGTTTTTCTTTTAAATTGCAAGTTCATCTGAAATTATTATTAAACTGGTGTTCATACAGTCGTAATGTCTAAGAATAAGTGGTAATACGGAGAATCCACTAACACAATGCAGTAAATGAAAATTAAATCCAATTTGACTAATTTTAGACGTAGCGAGACCAGTAGAAACATCATTGCTCAAATTCGGATGTCTTGCATATATTTTGATAGTTTGAATAAAGTAACAGTGTATCTTTTGGTTATACAACGTTATTAAGAGCAATCACATTAAAATTTATTTTTAAAAATATTATACTCTACTTCTTATACTATTCTTATATTACAATCATATTAGTGAAATATTATGTGCAAATAGTTAAACCCATCTTTGAAAACTTACTCCATCATTTATGAATTGGTGTTACAAAATAAACTTTATCAAACATTCATACAAATTGAATGAGTTCATGTGCGAAAATAAAGATTCCTAATGACCTTCACTACTCGGAATGTGTTTTTAGCCACACTCCTGATTATTGCCAGCACAGTTGTTCTCTGAATTTTTCTATACTCCTTGTAAGAAATTCTGAGTGGTCTACAACTTCTAATAAATCTTTTCATAGCTCGTCCATTCAAATCAGATGGCCAATTACGTCGTTGCAAGTCGTTTAAAGTGCGGATAGAATATTTATTAAATATTCCGGCCATATCAAAGCCCCCAATAACTAGAGCCCATGTAATAAACATTAAATGACACAAATGAAATGTCTCTAAGGTTCTCAACGAATGCCTATAAAGAATAATTACAGACTTGCACGCAACGAGCAATAAAGTTGCTAGAATTTCAGTTGGAAAAACCATGACACCATATGCGTCCATCAGCATACCAAACATTAGTTCAAACTCACGATAGTTTTTTGGCAGATTTGCAGAAGTGCGTGCAAACCTATTGAGAAAATATTTACTGTATTTTAGTCCTGGACGAAATTCAGATTTCATGATTACAGCCAGCATTGGCAATACAGCAACACAATATGACATTACATATCCTTTCAGCAGATATGACGAAAACATGAAAAAGTTTGCAATAACGTACAGTAAATATTTTGTAAAAGAGGAGTCCGGAACTAAACTTGTAATATACATAGGGGCGGTGGGAAAAATCCAAAAAGAAAGCGAGCACGTAATACCAATCATAAGCATTGATGTCGCAACTGCTGCTACCAACTTATCCAAAATTTTAAACATTAGTGATTTTTCGTAAACATCTTGACGCAAAAGACAACCTAAAAAGTACATAAAAATATTGCTTAATCAAAACTAATCAAAAGTGTAATTAAATATTTGTCAATTACCGTTAATGTGTTGAACATATCCCTCAAAATAATTTTGAACTCTAGCAATATTATTTGGATCAAGAAGAAGTGTGCATGAAAAAACAAGAAATACTGCGGAGAAAATTGAAATGAAAAGGCTCATTCCTAAATATTGTGCGGAACAGGTTGACTTTTGGACACAACCATATGCATAGTTTACGGCAAGAATGATATGGACAACTGAAAAGAGTGTGTGTGGTATCGTTAATAGCCAGCGTCTTCTGGAAGTTGTTGCGATGTATTTTTCATGATTCGGATCCCAAACAAAATGAATTACATGGAGTTGGTGTAAAATTCTCCCGAAATATCTTAAGAACAGAAGGTTTCTATCGGAGATCATTTTTAATAATTTTTTGTTAAGTTAAGCTTCACACTTTTCAAAATGAAACTTCGTGTTTTGAGCTCTTTTAACTGGTTGATAAAAAACAGTTTAGCTCAAAACTTGTTTATAGGCTGCACTATGAAACGTAATATTGCTCGTCTTACAAATTTGTTTTAATGCAAAACGTGGGAGTTTAATTGGAATGGTGATTGAATTAGTTTTCAGGAAAATACTTTAAATGAAACATAAAAATTTATAAACTCGTTGTTTTAAAACTCCTTAATGTTTTCCTGTGCATTTGAAAAGCTCAATGTCTTATGAAACTAAACGTATTGTAGTTGCGCAAATACGTTCCTTGTTATTGTTATAAGTTTTGTTATGCCACGGGATTCAATTAAAATAGATTTTCAATTACGTTGTTTTCGAGTTTCATCATAATCTTTTGAAAATTCAAAAAAAATTGTTTTTACGAAAGGAATCATTTCCACTGGGTAATTTGAAAGCTAAATATGACGACTATTATTGCCAAATGTAGGAATCAAAAGTCAATCAATTTATAATCTGCTATTAGTTAATGATTTTTAACCTATCAGATAGATATTTTATATTATATGTTAATTTTTAAAAAAATTGTGATACTTCTTGTAAACGTTTTGCAAAATCTGAGAAAGACGCTGGGTATTATGGACATTTGGTAGGTATCATTAAAAAATAATGAAAATCAGATATTTTTTCAGGTAAACACATTTTTTCAGTCAATTAAAAGAACTCATCTATTGAAAAAGAGATTGTTCTATATACTAATACTATATAAAAATATTGCTTGTTCAATTACATACATAGATTGAGAAATGGTTTGTTCATATTTTACCTAAGTCTTACTTAGTATCTTTTTGTGGTTTTAATTGGCAGATTGGTAGGTGCTAAGCAATATTTCGATATTTTGTGCTAAATGATGCATGCAGTCACTAAAAATTATACAAATGGTTTTTCTCTTGGCATCATGGTTACACAGTATTGTGTTAACTAAGGTATTTGCAATCTCCAAAAATGCTTCTTTCACCAATATTTAAGGCAAGCCTAATATAGATTTTAAAGTTGTTGATTGTGAAATATTGTTGTCTGTGATATGCTTTAAATTCAGTTGTTTTTCAGATATGAGTGGGTTGAAAACACTCCAAGAAATAAACTAATATTGAAACACATTTTCTTTGGGCTATTTGTAATTTGAATATTTATTGAAAGTCAAGTTTCTAAAACCTATAATAAGATTTCTAATTGTTTGTGTGATATCGCTAGAGACTCATCTTATCAAAATTGAATTCCAGTCAGTAATTGTAATCCAGAAATAATTATTTATTATACCTGAAAATTTAAAATATGTACTTATCATTTTTATGCTCAATAAATGAGCAACATCCCCGCTAATTATTCAAAAGTGTGACACATTGTTATAGCCACTTAAATGTAATAAAGCCAAGAATTACAAATTAGCAAACACATTTTACGTATCATTTATTTATCACGATCGATTGAAGCATACAGTATAAAATTTAGGCTTAAAAGGCTCACTTTCTAATGAGCTTAATTGCTCTAAAAGTATTTTTGGCAACACTTCGAAAAATTGACAGCAAAGTAGTCCTTTGAATTTTTCGATAGCCTTTGAAACCAAATTGTAAGGGCCTACAACTTTTAGCGTATCTACTCATTATTCTTTTCTCCACTTTATCAGAATAATTATACCTTTTCCATTGAGTAAGAGTGTGAATTGAACTCTTATTAAATATTCCTCCTAATTCAAATATACCAATCACTACTGACCAAGTAAGAGTAAGTACATTTGCTACATGGAAAACCTCAAAGGCTCTCAGCATATTTAAATATTCAATAAACACACAATTGCATGCAACAAGTAGTATGGTCAATATTGCTTCAACTGGGAGCAACAAAATTCCAAAAGTATCCATAAGCATTCCAAAAATCAACTCAAATTCTCTATAAACTTTTGTCAAATATATAACTCTTCTTACATGACTATTCGTAAAGTACTTATTTTCTTTTAGTCCAGGGAACAATTCACGTCTCATAATTATCACTAGCATAGGAATCACAGCAGATACGTATGATAGGATGTATCCCAACAAAAGTGAAGACGAAAAAACAAAATAGTTCCCAATTATAATAAAGACTGGTCTAAACACTAATGATTTAGGAAACAAACTTGTGTAGTGAAATGGGGCATCAGGCATAACCCAAAATGCTATTGAACCTGCGCCTCCTACAAAAGCCAGGGAAACCGCAACAGTGACAGCACACTTGTCCAGTATTTTGAAGAGAAGCGAGTTCCAATACCTTTCGCCACGGAGAAGGGAACCTAAAAACTTAAAATATTTTAATTACTGCATTGTGCTTTAAACGACTATAGTAAAATTTTAATGGAAGTTTGTTTAAACACGTACAGTTAAAGTTGTCCACGTAGCCTTCAAATAAATTCTGCCCACGAGCGATATAACCTGGACATCTTTGTAGAGTAAATAGGCAAATTATTACTAATACCATGAATGTAGAAATAAACAGACTTGTTCCTAGATTTTGAGCTGTACAGTTAGAGTTTTTGACACAGTTTAAAACGTAAGTTAGCAGCTAATCCAATATGGAGAAAAGGGAAAATAATATAGGGAAGCTTTAAAACTGTTCGAATTCCATTTGGCTGGAATTGGTATTTTAAAGCTTCGGGATTCCATACAAATGGAATCATTTTCAACCGATACAAGACTTTCCCAAATTTTCTTAGGAAATTCAAATTTCTTTGGGATATCATTTTGAAACCCTCGAATATTCCTTGTGAGTGTTTTATTTAACTAAATTTCAAAACTTTTCCTAAATTTTTTTAGCTCACACAAGAACACAAAAAGTCAATTCGTGTTTAAGTGCGCACAATATTGTAATGTACTGTCATAGTAAAAGCATTCAATTCCTTGTATCCATGAAATTAATTTTTGTTCTAAGCATTACTAAGGAAATCCGATCAATATTAGTTCAATTAAAAGTACATAATTTTACAATGGTTTTGGTAAGAGATGTACTATTAATGGACAATCTAATACACATTGACATTTCCTTAAATAATAAAATCGATTACGAATTAAAGTGATATAAAAACCAGACATGAAAATTCTTACAAATGCCACAGGATCACGAATTAACCATATCTAATGACCTTGAAAAACTTCCTACTGACCTTTATGAATACCTCTGCTGAGTATAATAAACGGAACCCAATTCCTGGTAGCCTATCTCTAATTCCTGGTGCAAATTCAAATCCCTGCGAAAGTTGAAACCAGCGGTCCGGGGATCAGTAAAAAAATTCATGTTTGAGAAAAATTATTTTTTTAAGATGTTAGATATAGTATTCAAGTAACCATTAAATGATTTCCTGAAATGAAATTTTCTTATGCCAATTAATAACTTTAAGAAGTTTAATAAGTTTAAAAAATGTCTTTATTTTACTTTAAAGTATTCCGATTCTATTAAAATTTTTGTCCTAAATGTATAATTGTACTAAAACTAACTGCACCATCAGCCAATATTATATTGACTGATGCCTTACAATTATATATTATATATATAATGTGCCCAAATATTCAATACTATACTCAACCAACATTGCTGCTATGCCATGCTTATAATATATATATTATGGAGTCTATACAAATTGCTATTTACTAATATTCGCTATCCTTGAGTCCAGTGTGGATATCCAGTTGATACCCAGACGAGTTGATATAAGAGAAAAAGAGATACAGTTACATAACAAACCAAGTATCTGGTTGGTAGGAAGAAGGAATATCCAACTACGTGCAAATTAGTCATTAGGTGTCAGGAGTGCAATCATTGAAATTTTATCTTACTAATTATAAATTAATAAACTACATATTTATTTTAACATTTTATCATTTACTCATCAAAATCATTTGATACATTCAATAAAAGGTTTGGCCGTTACAATAATTATTACTTCCGAATCAGTTTGATCACTCTAAAAGTACTTTTTGCAACACTTAGAAAAATTGCTAGCAAAGTAGTCCTTCGAATTTTCCTATAGCCTTTATAACCAAACTGCAATGGCCTACAACTTTTAGCGTATCTACTCATAATCCTTTTCTCCACTTTATCAGACCACTTATACCGCTTCCATTGAGCAAGAGTGCGAATTGAACTCTTATTAAATATTCCTCCTAATTCAAATATACCAATTACTACAGACCAAGTAAGGCATAGTACATTTGCCACATGGAAAACCTCAAAAGCTCTAAGCAAACTCATATATTCAATATACACACAATTACATGTAACAAGTACTACGCTCAAAATTGCTTCCACTGGAATCAGCAAAACTCCAAAATTATCCATAAGCGTTCCAAATATTATCTCAAATTCCCTATAAAATTGTGTCAAATATGCAGCTTTTCTTACATGACTATTTGTAAAATACTTATTTTCTTTTAGCCCCGGACGAAATTCACATTTTACAATTATCACAAGCATTGGAATTACAGCGGATACGTATGCCAGAATATATCCCAACAAAAGGGAAGATGAAAACACAAAAAAGTCTCCAATTATAATAAAGATTGGTCTAAACACGAATGATTTTGGGAACAAACTTGTGTAGTGAAATGGGGCGTCTGGCATAACCCAAAATGCTAGTACACCTCCAGTTCCTACAATGACTAGGGAAACCACCACAGTTGTTACAGATTTGTCTAATATTTTGAAGAGAATTGAGTTCCAGTATTTCTCACCACGCAACAATGAGCCTAAAAAATAAAATTGTATGACTTAATGGCTTATAAATTTAATATTGCAAAATATTAAAAAATAAATATTACCGTTAAAGTTGTCTACATATCCTTCAAGTAGATTATGTGCGCGAGTAATGGAATATGGACATCTTTGCAAGGCAAATAAACAAATTATTATTAATGCCATGAATGTAGACATAAACAGACTTGTTCCAAGGTTTTGAGCTGTACAGTTAGATTCTTTGGAACAGATGAAAGCATAGTTAGCAGCTAAACCAATATGAAGAGAAGGAAAAATAAAATACGGCAGTTTCAAAACAGTTTGAATTCCATTTGGCTGGAATTCATATTTGAAAGTTTTGGGATTCCATACAAATGAAATCATTTGTAAGCGATACAGAATTTTTCCTAATGTTCTTAAGATATTCAAATTCCGTTGGGATATCATTTTTAAACTCGTAGTTAACTAAATTTCCCTAAAAATTTATCCTCACAGAAGAAAGTCTACGTGTATTAATGTGGGCAAAATATTTTATTGTACAGCTCTTCCGAAAGTATTCAAATTCCTAGTCTTCCTGCATCGGATTTCGTTCAAAGCTTTAACTAAAGCTATCCCGCCAATATGTGATTTATTAGAAGTAGCTATTTTAATAACGGTTTTACTATGAGATGTGGTATTTATAGAAAATCTAATATACATTGACATTACTTTACATAAAACATCGGTTGCTAATTTAAGAGTTACAAAAGCAATTTCTTAAAGTAAAATCATGTAGTTTGAGTGGGCAAGAAAGCAAGGTATTGATTTTTGCATGGAAATACAAAAATCATGTGAAAAAAAGGAAAATGTAATAGATATTTTGTAACATCATGCTAAAAAAATCATATGGCTTTGTTAAAATTTTGAAAAATCTTAAAAACTTTGCAGATACAGGTCCAAATGCTATACGCCAATTTGCCTCGATATTTTAAAAAATCTAAATGAATAAATTGTCAAATTAAAATGATTCGAGTTACAGTATGTTTTATATGAACTATTTGTTAACACGTAAAACATTTTTTTCTACATATTTTTCCATCTTCCATGTTTTTATATGTTCGTACCTTGATTTAAGGTTTTATGGAAATAAAAAAAAAATAATCAAAATTATTATTTTTAATTTAAAACTTATTTTCTACTTTAAAATATCCCGATTCTAATTCAGATTTTTGTTCTTAAATGTGTGGTTGTCTATCAGCCAATCTGGCATTGACTTATAGCTCAGTAATACGTAATTATGTAGCAGGCTTTAACATATCAAGTATTATACTCCACCAATTCTGCTGCCTTGCTAAGTAAAATTTTTAATGTACTGAAAAGCATTGTATTCCCTATGCGTCAAATACAACGTAAAGCTTAAATTAAAATTGTACATGATTGATTGACACCATAAGATTGGAATGATGAAAGTTAAGATAAAAATTTAAATCAAAATCAAGGTAACAGTCGTGTTCACAACAATATTTGCGATTTTCAAGACTGTTTCTCTTTCAACATAAAACGTATTCCCAATGTAGACTCTAAAGTGTTTTACTGACATTGCAAATCTTTTGTCCAGACTATACTTTCTTGCGTTTACACTGTAGCACACCCTTAACACCTTATAATTCTTTAACGTTTTCACAAATTGAGTTGAATTCACTTCCAACTCTGCACTCAAGCTAAAAACGATAAATACGTAGACAAAACAGTAGCCCGCCCCAACTCCCATTTTTAGACCTCCCATCCCACCAAACTTGACCACTCCAAAGAATCCCATCAGAACGAGAGTCATCCAACATGTCACAAATCCGGGTAGAAAAATGTGGCGAAAGCATTGCTCCCAAAACGCGTGGAGTACTTGCATCGCTCGTATTTCCCTTTGATAGCAGAAGTCCTTACGATTACATATCTTTTCGGATAATTTTGAGAGTTTTATGCCGACACAAGTTAGGTATCCCATCATGTAAACAACTAATGTTAGAAGTGTCCAAGCCTGAAAATATGTCCCGAGATATTCAAAATCCAAATTGCATGATTTTAAAATTTGCAAAAAATGTAATTTATGTTATTTTTTACCCATGAGCTGAACATAAAGTAAACATATAAAACCATGAGAGGTAACTTCTTCACCATTGTGGCTTGCCGTGGGTTACTCAAAAGTGTGGTAAAAACGTTGGGGGACTCTGGCTTTTTAATCAATATTGTCAAATTTTGCAAGGTTAGAAGAGCAATCATTACAAACACAAACTTTACCTGTTTAGCATATTTTACATCACTCATTCGCACTTTGGAAATACTGTAAAATGAAAAGTAGCTTCTTAACAGATTTGGTAGCTCTTTAGAAAATTTGATGTAATGAATACGATAACTGGCAAGTGAGGTATATCCAACAAAATAGAACAAATATTTTAACATTATTCCGAGAATAGCCATTGGTAGAGTACTTGGATCCTTTCTAGTAATTAATAAAATTTTGCATAAACATCCAAACAGATAGATTGGATAAAATAGATGAAGGATTGTATTTAGAAGGGTTAAGAACTTGTTAAGTTTTGAATGGGATTTTGAAATAGTGATATTTCCAGCTTTAAATTCTACCTTGAAAGAAATGCAACCTAAAGTGTATGCTGTGTTTAGAATAATTTTAATTAATTTCAAGGGCATGCTTTCTTTTAGAAAGTTTTTAAGTGCAATTTTTTTAAATGTACAAATTATTCTTGGCACCTATTAATTTTAATTTCGATTTTGTTCACAGAAATTATAAACGCAGCACCAAACAAGATGGGCTAAAACTTATTGAGTGTGATTGGATGAATGATAACTCATATAATAAAGCGGCTTTACAAAATAATATGTTGTTTACGTCAAAAAATGCTGTTACCAATTTGACCTTTTATTCCAAGGTTTTTGTTTGATGGGCAATACAAGGATAAATATTAAGTATAATTACACTAATTAAATACTATTAATAATTTAGAAGATTCCTCCTTTCGACAATGTCCCCAGCTCAGTGTCATCCGGACAATAGTAAAATACTGCGCATTCCACCGCATCCACTGCAATTTGAGCATACTCACTCTTAGCCAATTTCATTAGGCTTCCCCATAAAAAGCTGGGTAGCTGACCGCTCCGAATTTGAGATACAATTAAATCTGTGACAGGACCAACTCCATAGGTATCTCCAGGTGCTGGGGTCCTCGGAGT
>JAQIXX010001715.1:0-30724 GCA_034700605.1 Willowsia nigromaculata | reverse complement strand
AGAGTGGAGAAGATGAGAATCCTCCAGAGGGATGTGCCAATATCACGAGGTCAACTAACGTTCTGGGAGGCTGCTCACCACACCAGTTTCATTGCAAGAATGGAATTTGCCTGAGTCCCGAGTGGGTGTGTGATAATGAGAAGGATTGCTCTGAAGGAGAGGATGAAGAGAATTGCCCCAATGTCGACAAATGCGATGAAAAGTAAGTTTGAGTTTTGCAGTTGATATTCAGTTGTAGTTGTAATTGTAACTTTGCAATTTTGAATTTGGTTTTCCAGCAACAGCGATGGTCAACCCTGTGCTCAAGTTGTTTGCGAGCCTAATCAGTTCAAGTGTAATAATGGCCGATGCATTAGTTCCAACAGAAAATGTAATGGGATGAACGACTGTGGGGACTTGAGTGACGAGGCAGAAAACATTTGTGGAAAGGACAAGTACTGCACTGCAGACACCGAATTTCTCTGCAAAAACAATGTATGCGTCAATGAAACCCTTCTCTGCAACGGGGAAAATGATTGTGGCGATAACAGTGACGAAATTGGATGCGGGGTTGATGAATGCGACAAGCCCCAAAATGATCTCAAGGTTTGCCAACACACCTGCATTGATAAGAAGGTTGGCTATCAGTGCAAGTGCTGGAATGGATTCAAACCGAACCCTAGCAATCCCAACTTGTGTGTGGACATTAACGAATGTGATGAGCGAGCGTGTTCTCAAAAGTGCCGCAATTCACTTGGCAGCTACAAATGTTCCTGCTTACCAAATTATGTTTTGAAAGAGGATGGTCACTCGTGTAAAGCGAATAGCAGTGAGCCAGTCAAGCTACTCTTATCAAATCAGTATTATATCCGATTAGTGGATAACAAAGGATCCATGAGTTTGCTTGCTCAAAACTTGACAAACGCTGTGGCTCTGGATTATGATTGGGATGGGGGCTGCATATATTTCTCGGATGTTACTGCGTTTGGAAGTAGCATAAAGCGACTCTGCATTGAATCCAAAAACAGTTCGGAAATTCAGACTGATACTCAATTGAAGGAAGAAACTCTGCATTATATCACTGTACAAAGCCCTGACGGCTTGGCGGTTGACTGGGTTGGTAAAAATCTGTACTGGTGTGACAAAGGGACGGACACAATTGAAGTATCCAGGCTTGATGGTAGTTTCCGGAAAGTATTGATTCATGATAGGCTACAGGAGCCACGAGGCATTGCCCTTGATCCCCTGCATGGTCAATTGTTCTGGACAGACTGGGGAGATGACCCATACATCGGAAGAGCTGGAATGGATGGATCTAACTTTAAAATTCTGATTTCAGAAAATCGTGAGAAAACCATTTAGTAGTTTGAATAAATTCTTTCCATGTTGTAGTAGTTTTAAGGCATTGCATCATCATTGCATGTCATTTCTCTTTTTATAGTTGGCTGGCCAAATGCCCTAACAATCTCGCATGAAACAAACGAATTATTCTGGGCTGACGCCAAAGAAGATTACATTGCAGTAGCTGACTTTAATGGTGCACATAGGAAAGTAATCCATAGCAGAGGTATGTACAACTCTGGTAAGCCAATTTTGTTGGTCCCCCTACCTCCCTGGAAAAACCATTTTCGTTAGATATCTATATTTAGAAAGTTTGCATCTCTCTTTTCCAACAGTTCATAATCCATCAGCAAAGGTTCACCATATTTTTGCCATTACCACATTTGAAGACATGATTTGGTGGTCTGACTGGGAGACAAAGAGCGTGGAAAGATGCCACAAATACACTGGAGCCAACGAATCATCAGTGGCGAGGACCATTCACCGTCCCATGGACGTAAAAGTGTTCCATCCCTTCCGCCAACCTCCTAGAAATCCGAACCCCTGTGAAAACCGAGGAGGTTGCCAAACTCTCTGTTTGCTCAGTCCAGGTGGTGGGGCAATATGCGCTTGTCCAGAGAATTTTATTCTGACAGAAAACCAGAAGAACTGCACCAACAACTGCACAAGTTCCCAGTTTGAATGCAAAGACACACTAAAATGTATCCCGAGCTGGTGGGTATGTGATGGTCAGAATGATTGCTCCCCAACAGATAATTCTGATGAGCCAAAGAGTTGCCCTCCATTCAACTGTACACCTGGTCAGTATCAATGCAGCAGTGGCGAGTGTATCCATCCAGCAAGCTTGTGTGATGCCAAAGACGACTGCCACGATGGCAGCGATGAAAAGGATTGTGACAAGCATACTTGCTTCGGAACGCAATTCAAATGTGAAGGAAATGGAACGGTCAAGTCATTTTGTATTCCTCAAAATCAACGCTGTGATGGGAAACCGGACTGTCCAGCGGGGCAAGACGAAATGAACTGCCAGTCGAAAACGTGTCCAGCGAACCAGTTCACTTGCCAAAATAAAAAATGCATTCAGCCCGAGTGGACGTGTGATCTAGAAGATGATTGTGGAGATAACTCGGATGAGCATCCATTGATCAATTGTACTCAACGAAGTTGTGATACAAACACAAAATTCAGGTGCCGTTCTGGTAAGTGCATTCCTTTGTCGTGGCGGTGCGATGGGGAGAAAGACTGTCACGAAGGGGAGGATGAACCGGATGTATGCAGCGATCCTACAGAACACAAATGTGAGCCAACCTACTTCCGGTGTAACACCCACCGCTGTATTCCTTCTCGCTGGAGGTGTGACTACGAAGACGACTGTGGAGACAACTCGGACGAAGTAAATTGTCAACCGAGAAATTGCAGTGAAAGTGAATGGAAATGTGGGGATGGTCGCTGCATTCGAAAAACTCTCCAATGCAATGGCGAGTACAACTGCCATGATCATTCAGACGAGCAGAATTGTAACCACACTTGCACCAGTCAAGATTTCCAATGTGACAATCCTCCATTCTGTATTTTTGCTGGGTGGAGATGTGATGGTGATGCAGATTGCGTGGATGGAAGTGACGAGAAAAATTGCGAAAACAGGACAGGATGTCACCCGGATCAGTTTCGGTGTTCCAATGGAGAATGTCTCTCGCTCAGTTGGAGATGTGATGGAGAGCGAGATTGTGCGGATGGAAGTGATGAAGAACCGGAAATGTGTAGGAACACTGCTTGCGAGCCAGGGAAATTCAGGTACGTAAATTACACAAAACAAAAATAACAAATTACAAAAAACACAATATAAATCATGCATGCTGACTGAGAATGTCGCTGTCGTGCTCTGAATATTGTAAAACGCATGTTTGTAAGCTGTATCAGTAGAAAAGAAAATAAAATACTTAATAGGTGCCGATCAAATAATATTTGCATTCCCTATTCGAAGACGTGTGACGGAGAAAAAGACTGCACAGGTATGTACAAATTGAAACAAAGTCTAGTACATTTTATATATTAAAAAATCCTGGAACTCAATAAAACTGTTTTTAAAGTAGCAGCAACTAACTTGTATTTTTTTTATGTTGCTTTCGTTTTTTGAAATGCAGATGGGAGTGATGAGCAGTTGGGAATGTGTCCCTCGAAAAGGAATTGTCAAAAAGACCAATTCCAATGTGAAGCAAGTCAAAAATGTAAGAATGAATTTTATGAAAGAATTTAATTTTCTTTAGTTCAGGTTATGTGAAAAATATGATTATTTTTGCAGGTATCAACTCAAGTCTTGTCTGTGACTCGTACAATGATTGTATTGATGGTAGTGACGAGGTTGATTGTGTCCCTTGCACTTTTGGCTCCTGTTCTCACACCTGTGTAGTGAAGAAATCCAGCGGAGCCTTGAAGCATAACTTCACCTGTGAGTGTTCAGATGGCTACAAGATAGCGCACGATGGGAACCGCTCGTATTGCCATGCGCTTGGAAATCCAGCGTTTCTTGTGCTGGCAACGGAAAACCACCTGGTGAAAACGAATCCTTCAAAGCCCACGCCAGAGGAAACAGAAAAGTTGATGAGTGACAAGGACTTTTACTCCAAGGTGGAATCGGTGGACTACGCGTTTAATGATGGAGTTCGCTTGTTTTACACAACTGGCACACGTCGTTCGATTCAAGAGCTGGTAATATCGTCTCAGCAAGATGATGGACACACGAATAGTCTACATCGGCTGGAAAAGAGGGCGGCAAGTACACCCAAGGATGTCGTGACAGGTCTTGATGAACCCAGAGGTATTGCAGTTGACTGGGTTGCTGAAAGGATTTACTGGTTGGACTCAGGACACAAGACACTGTCCGTGAGTACATTTGACGGGCTGACGAGGATGGCGCTGATAAATAGAGGGCTTGTAGAGCCATTTGAAATTGTCGTTGACCCAGAGTCAGGGTGAGTGTGACATACAACTATTATAATAGGAAATTTTAATGGAACATAGAAATTCTTATGAGTATTATTTCATCTTTTGTAAAGACGTATGTACTGGTCTGACTGGTCGGATCAAAGAATTGGCGTTGCGTTCATGGATGGCAGCGGCAAGAAAACACTGGTTCAGTCTCCATGTCCCATGGGTCTTGCCATTGACTATCCTGCAAGACGACTCTACTGGACCGACATGAAAAGTCACACATTGGAGACGATTACACTAGATGGGAGAGACAGACGTGTCGTTAAACGTTTTAAAGGGGCGGAAATGAAACCTGGTAGAGTTGATGTATTCGAAGACTGGGTATACTTGACCACTTACCATCTGGACAAAATCTATAAGATGGATAAGTTTGGAAGGGAAGAGCCCGTACATTGGTCCTTCCAAGGAGCTTCTGATGCCCTGATTGTGCAGCAACATAAAAAGAGAGCCCGTAAGAACCTAAGAATATTTTGTACACTTTAGAAAAGGGAAGATACTTTTCAGAGATTTTGATTGCAATTTTTTATTCCGACAGTTCCCAACCCCTGTGAAAAAATAGTTTGTCTGTCTCCTGCTCTCTGTCTTCTTTCCGGAAATCACACGGCCACCTGTGTATGCCCTGACGGGAAAGCAATACGTTCCACATTCTCCAATAGAACCCATGAAACGTTCACGTGCAAATCTGTCACTGCCGACAAGTGTGACTTGAAATGCAAGCAGGGCGAATGCCACATAGTGAATGGGGTGCCAAAATGCATTTGTTTAGCATTGTACGAAGGCATTCTGTGTGAGGAGTACCGCTGTTCCGGATACTGCCAAAATAAAGGACTGTGCTTCCAGGACATGGAAAGTGTCAAAGAGGGAGAAAAGGTTCCCTTGAAGGTAAGATTTACTTTTTAAAAATTCAGCATAAAGAATATTTATGAACTTGATTACTAATTACTTTACCTTAACATTTCATCAGTGTCAATGCTCACCTGATTTTACGGGAGAGAGGTGCGAGACGCCAGTGATATCGTGCATAAAGAACCATTGCAACGACAACGGAAAATGCAATGAAACCACCAACACTTGCGTGTGCGCACAGGGATATACTGGAGATGTCTGTCAGTCCTGCAATGAACTTAGATGCGAGAACGGTGGAATATGCAAACTGGACCTCAAGAGCAAACCAATGTGCCGCTGCTTAAAGGGATACTCTGGTTATCGATGTGACAAGTCTATTTGCGATAACTACTGCAAAAACAAAGGCAAATGCAAGGTGAAGAATGGGATGCCAGAATGCAGTTGTTTGTCTGGATATAACGGGAAGCAGTGTGACGAAGACATGTGCGACCACGTGAAATGCATGAACGGTGGAATTTGCGAAACGAATCAGTATGGGCATAAATGTAAGTTGATACAAAAACATTACCGGAAATCATAATAATAATTTTGAAAGTGTCTGCTTTGTTTAATATGTGCTTTATTTGAATCAAAGGTCGATGTCAAATGCCATATGTTGGGGCAAGATGCGAGTACAATTTGTGCGAGTGTCAAAAATGCAGCAATACCGAGCCAAGATGTCAGTGCCCACCGAATGTCCACAGTCCCGAGGAGTACTGTTATGGAAGTAACAGCTCGTTAAGTGCGAGGTGCAAACCGTCGTATTGCAAACATTCAGGAACATGTTTGCTCATCGATGACAAACCTTACTGTCGGTAAGTTGAGGAAAGAAAACAATTTGCTCATTCATTTATTCGTAGCGAGAGTTTTAGCAACAATTTATTATTTATTTCCTTAGCTGTCCAGACACGTGGATAGGCACCCGCTGTGAAATTTCTGCTCCCTTTGATAAGCCTTGTCAGAAGTATTGCCAGAACAGCGGTATATGCATAATGAAAGATACAATAAAAAAAGAGTGCAAATGTTTCCCAGGTATGTACAGAGAAAAATGACTTTAACTACTTAAAACAGTTTCCTTTTGACCCTTTCGCTATTCATACTCATTTGTCGTATTAAAATGTTGCCCAGGCTGGACAGGGGAACGGTGTGAAAAGAAGACATCATGCACTTCCGGTTTTTGTGTGAATGGAGGCACATGCGTACCAAATCTCGATGAATCCCTCGAACCAACTTGTGCTTGTCCCGAAGGTTACTTTGGAGTACGTTGTGATAGCACAATGAGGTCGGCAGGCGGAAGCAGTGAAAGCTCAACCGGAAATGAAGAAAGCGGTATCACATGGGTCATCGTGTTGGTATTTATTGTCGTTGCCGTGAGCGTCGCCGGCATATCGGGTTGTATGGCCTACGTTGTGATGAGAAGAAAACAGTATGGTTTCAACCGGTACTTGCGTTACCGAGTTTTCATTTTTAACTTTTTAATTTCGTTTTCTCCATAATTGCCAGTGTACTTTTGTTTTAAATGTGAACATCTCTGTTTTTGCAGCGGGCGACCATTCATGCATGTTCGAATGCACGACGCAGGCACCGTGGAAATCAATAATCCCATGTTTCTCAAGGAGGAAGGGGACGAGGATCATGCATCAGAACCAAGTCTAATATTTGATTCAGACAAGGTACAAATAATTTTTAATAGTACAAATTGTAAAATTTCCACTAAGTGCTAGAATCTTGATTTTTCTATTTATTTCTATTTATCTATTTCTAGGTTTTGCTTCAAGGAACAAACTTTGCGAATCCAGTCTACGAGACAATGTACAAGGAGGGCGAGTCCAGTACAGTAAGCGATGAAAAGAAGGGTTTACTCCAAGGAGAAGACTTTTCCTCCTCCGGGGATCATCCATTAGCCGATCCACTAGCATAAATACAAACACAAATCAAAATATTCTACAAATAAGAAACTTCCACGTAAAAATATATCTATATTTTAGAGACAAACTTTTTAGAAGACAAATATAAACAGCCGTATTTTAAATAGTCTTCATTCAGTTTTTCTCTGTTTCAATTTTTCCTTCCACAACAGGGAAATGATCTACACTACACTATTTTATATATCGTACCTGTGTTTTGTCTGATGATCATGTAAAAATGATTTGTATAAATATTGTATTATAACCAGTCTTAATTCATCATCACTTTCTCTCATGATGAGCCGAGACAACACGCTATATTTTTTAAGTTTCTCGCTGCAAAATGTATGCTTGTACATTAAGATACCTTTAACCACCAGTATACCTACTACGATACATTATTTATATACTTTTACCACGTGAAATACCAAACCTATACCTGTCTATGAAAATCTACATCGTTTTTATCATCAGTTTTGTCCAAAATATTAACTCAGTCCGTTCCAGTAACTGGCTATAAACCGCAATATTTTAATCAAGAATTTACCCAAACATAATTAACAAGAATTCAGTGTTATGAACTCTAATAGACTTGTGCCGATATTACTAAATTACTATCCTTACTTTTACTTAACCTTAACTGTATAGGCTATTTGTTTAAATCGTAGATTGAATTCTACAAAACTAACCAACTTTTGCATTTTTGAGTATTTCCAAAACATACATGGTAGCGATAATAATAGTGGATCTCTATCCATTCACCAAACTAAAAAATATTAAGAGTGGTATATACTGGAATTTTTTAGTCAATTTCCGCCGAAAAAAAGTTAATTAATTTTCTGCTCTTACTACTTAACAGAACTATAGTTTGTAAAGTCTTTATACTATATACATAGCAGCTATGTATATAATTTCTTCTTATGAGTATTTTCTATACAGTGAAGTAAAATAATTATGCATTTACGTAGCTTATGAAATCTCTTTTTAGTATACGTTCTTAATAGACAATGCATTCGTTTCTAGTTTTGTAAAAACGATAATAACTCTGATTATCTTCTAATAGTATTAAAAATTTAGATTATGATGATTTAAGTCACTTGGTATGTACAGAGAAAAATGACTTTAACTACTTAAAACAGTTTCCTTTTCGACCCTTTCGCTATTCATACTCATTTTTGTTGTATTTATGTAAGATGTTTTGTATGTGACAAAGTTGTGTAGCTATTTGTGTTTTTGAAGCTTCTACTTATGCTGTACTGAAATTAGTGAAAAAAGAAAATGAAGGTTGTAATTTTTATGTGACACAAACCACTACTTGCAAGTATACAACGATATAGTAGGGAAAGAGAGTATAGCTTTTACGAGAGAGAGAGAAAGCAGAGAAAGTATAATTCATATCATTATTCTAATGTATGTATCTTAACGAGTACTAATGTATAAATATAATAGTACTACTACCACAATGTAATTATGGTTTATTATTATGAATTGACGACGAATATTTTACTGAAATTATTATAATAATTTGATAATATTGTGATAAAAACTGAGATTTGTATTGTGTAAACAACTAATTTCGGATAACGAGAAAAAAATGAGAGAGAGAGGAACAGTGTATTAAAAAAACAAATCAAGAATTAAGAATAGAACTATTATTATCATTCAATCAACTGTTTGTACAGACGCTTTAAACTGATAGGTTTTTATTTTCTTTAGGTAAGAATAATTCAGAACCACTGTTTTTACTCGCTGTTAAGTCACTAAAAATTGAGAATTCAGTAGATTTTTATAACTTTTTAGTTTGTAGAAGCACATTTTGTTGTTGTTTAATCTGTTATGTATATGCCGTGCATTTTTGTATCATGTGAATGTATGATAAAAGTTCAAGTGTCAATGATGAATGCCATATTATTATTACCGTTACAATGACGAGACAGATATATGTACCACTGGAACTAGAGTGTGTAGAATGTCTGATTTTGACAAGTACTATAAACACATAGTCACCAATAAATTTCACATATTATGTAATCAATAATAGTAATTATTTTAAAAATATTGTTGAACTGAAATGTGAAATTAGAAATGATGAAACTACGTCTTTTCAATAAATACTACAACAAAACGAATTAGGCTGTTTATGTTTCATTTTATTTGGTTTCAAAATCAACAAGCACAAGGAATAATATAATTATACATATTGAACACTAAATACAAAAAATGAACCAATGTAGAGTATATTAGGCCTCCCCGACCACTTTCATATAATGGGTAACTGTTTCTTTGTTCCTTTTAAAATAATCATCCAATTATTTTGGGAGATGGAAGAAAATTAATGGCAGTTATTGTGCGTCAGGAATTAAGGAACTAAATGATTTACATAGGCTTTTCTTAAAACATTAATAATTCAATGCATTTGACTTTCACTACATGATTGATTTAATATCTATGTATATAATAATCAGAATGCTATATTAATATCATTTTATTTCTTACATTTTTTACGGTTTCAATTTAATATAATTTCATTACAAGTTTCAGATTTTATAACACTTTAAAAATTCACGATTGACGATTTGAGTCTTTCCCTTACACCACCCAGACAGATCCTATTATTATCATCCTTTCCCAAGCTTTACAATATTAGCATAATATAGAAGAACTATGAAATCAGACTACAAAAACTAATAAAAAAAATTCGACAGTCAGTTTTATTTCCGTAACTCTGAACATGTACTAAGACATTTTATAAGTAAGATCAACGCTAGTTTTTTCATGTCTACAAGGTTTAATACGCATTTAATATTTTCTAGTTTTTACATATTTCAATAGAGCAATATCCGTTTCTCAATAGCCTTTCTGCATATAGGACACTCGCTAATCCTATCTCCACACGATTGGCAAGTCCCATGTCCACACAGAAAAATCTATGATTTGATAAAGGGGAAATGCATTAGAATTCATAAAAACAAATGGCTCTTGGCTCAGATTTCAAAACTTTTGCACTCACCAAATTCCTTAGTCTATCCATGCAAACAGGGCAGCTAGTCTGTTCCTTAATATCCATAAGTTGTTGCTGCAACTTTTGCACATCAGTGTAGTCCTTGGCTCCATTATTAAGGAACTGCGAATGATTACTGTTATATCCATGAGCTGCCGCAAGAGCAGCATTATTTGCGTGTGTAATGTTGTCTGGAGACAGTGGCAGTGGTGGCGATAAGCCAGCATTGTTACTTCCACCCATTATCCCACCCCCTCCTACAGCCGCGGCGGCTGCTGCTGCTGCTGCCGTCGCTGCCGCATGATGATGATGCGAGCTCAAAAGATTGGCATCTTGAAAACCTGGAGAGAGATTTGACGTGGCGACCAGGGGTGTAGCGTTGCTGTTGTTCGTATTATTGGCAGCAGCAGCCGAGCTGGCACTTATATGCATGGAGGCTACAGCAGCGGTTACAGCTGCAGTGACATTAGAATTCGCTGTGTTGTTGACAGACGGGGACACAGCTGCACCACCCCCTCCACCAATACCACCGACCACCGCTGCTGATGTTGTATTAGTAATGGTGGTAGTCGTTCCACTGGATGTCGCATTAGCATTATTGTTGTTAGCATTGTTGTTATTCACACTGTTGCAGTTATTGCTTGTGGAGCCTGGTGGAACGAGGCTAGTTGTTGGAGGCGTTAACACAACAAGATTCGATGCAGGCTTTGTCACTCCTCCAACAAGAACGTTTTGCTGCTGCTGCTGCTGTTGTTGTTGCTGCCCAGATGAATTCCCTCCGGAGCCGTGCACTGAGCTCATTCTTTCGATAGGAGAACGGCAAGTAACACATTTTTTCATGATACTAGCACAGTTAGCGCAAGCACAGATGTGACCACATGGCTTGAAAACGATAGATGCTCTTTGATCAGAGCACACCAAACATTCTTCAATCTGCAAAGCAATGGAAAACGTATATTTTATCATCATTATTTTCACAATTTGTCGCTGTCATTCTTGAAATCCTGTCACTTTCCGTAAAAATTTGAATTTTCATAGCTGAATGAAAATACATCAATTTTCTTACTTTAGATCGACTGACAACCGGAGCCCGGCATTGTAGGCATTTCTTAACCCTTGACCCACAATGTTCACAAGTTACGCAGTGACCACAAGGAGCAAAGATAACTTCTCTGGGTGCGTCAGAACAAACCATACACTCATCTCCAGCTTCGCTTGGATCCAGGCTCGGTGTTGGGCTCTGAGCTTTGGCAGCCCCACCTTCATTCTGATGTCTGTGTAGAGAAATGAAAGAAAAAAGAACAAATCATAAAACGGCTTACGCAAGTACTACTATTAGGTCTAGAGAATAAAAGACAAAATGTCCATAATATTCATCATCATATACATTTGTACATACAAAAGGGCAGGGCACACACATCATCATGAAACCTCTAAAACATTTTACTCCATTATCAGATTACTACTTTCACCAACTTTTTTTTCTCTCTCTCTGCCATTCTCCTATTATACTTTTAGCATACCATTATCTCATTCGTTTTTAGACCAAACCATTTCATCCATATTTCATTCAGATCAACACATCTTTCCTCTCTCTCCCTTAACAGCCGTAATAGTAAAGTGCCATAATATTATCATTGTTGTTCTGCTGAAACAGTATAAACGGGGCCAGAGAGCTAGAAGAAGAAGAAGAAGAAGCATCAGGAAAAAATAACGGAGTGGAGAAAGAAAACTTTCCTTTTTTCTCTGATAATATTTATGACATAGACATTCACACATACGCGCGCACAGACATACACATTCATTATTATTATTATACACAGAAGAGTATGAAATGCATTAGAAACAGAAAATAAAAAAGAACGAGGTGATATATGCATTAAATGTGACAAAAATTTCAACTTTTTTTCTTCCTCCTTTTTGTTTCTTATTCTCCTTTCACCCTTTTCCTATGACTCAAGATTCCTTCCTATTAAAATAGATCAGACGGGAAAGAGCATGGCTTCCTGAGACAAGTTTGCATTCGTGTTAAGAAACAACCTAAATATACGTGTCATACGGAGTATGCATGAAGCAAAAATATTATGGGTCTACTATCCACCCAGTATAATTTACAGTACACAAAACTGCATGAAATGTGTAAGTGGCTATATTGGAATAGAAGGGAAATGGGAAATAACACTCCATGAGAAGAGTTACTATTGCATTTTTCCAGGCTTTTATTATCTCTTGCACACACATGCCGTCATACACAGAGAGAGAGCAAGCAGCAACGTTGAGCCGGTGATAATGGTGAAAGAGCTAGAAAAGAGAATAAACGTGGAATAAAATAATTCATCAAAGCAGAGGGAATCCTACGTGTGCAATGTGAAACTAAAAAAGAGGAAGGGAGAGAGAGTGGAAGACAGATAGCCCCATAAAAAGTAAAAACTATTCTTGCTTTCTCTCTATGAATTCTCTTATATTATATCCCCGTTCTCACACTCCTGTCCTTTCTATTCTTCTACCTAGTTTTGTTTTTTCTTCCTCTGTTTCCCGACATGTATATGTGCGCTTACTCTTTCCTCCTTCAGGCTGATTACATTGTGGAAGCAGGAAGATAAAAAATACATGGTGAAAGAAAAACAGGATATCAAAGGACCACCGTCATCATCATCACTCCTATTATTGATATGCCACACTTCAACAATTCGTTGGAATCAACTAGGAATATTTCAAACAAAGTATTGTTTTATTATTGTATCTGGAAGGTGAATGGAATACGGATTCTGTATGACACACGCCTTGGGCAGAAATCGCCTAAAGTCTACACTTTCACGTCAGCAGTATGATGATGATCCATCGAGCCGTCTAGGAAAATACTTTCGCAACGGACCGATCAAGCATATAAACCTAACTGAGGAGACTGTTGAATGCAGGGTTGTGGAAGGAAAGGACAATCATCACATCATTCTTGTTATACCAGTATACCAATACCAATCTTATATCAGTATAGTCGGTTCCATCATGAGAGTACCTATACACACTTATTAATGCTGGGAAAACAGAAGGACTTTCACAACACTCATTTCGCTCGGCAGCACTCACTAAACTTTTGCCTGGACCATAAGAAGCTTTTCGCCAGCATCCGTTTCATTGAACAGGAAAGAGGGAAAATAACTTATTTCCAAAAAGCCTGACCAGCAAAGCAAGTACATTGTTGTAGAAATGGGAAAAAATTGGAACAGAGATAGGACAAACGGAAAAATGGGCGTAGGGAAAAAAAGATGTGAATAGAGTAGCGAAGAAAAGTTTGATGGGAAAATAGTTGGGTAAAGTATAAGGGCACAAGGAGGGAAAATGCATGGATGAAAGGGTACAGTGTACAACCAAGTTTTTGTATGCAATGAGTAACCTGAGAAAACATAAAGCCAGAAATGAAGGAAAAAATCGAAGCAAAACTTTTTGAAGCATGGTAGGTCTATCTTCATTTTCTGTAACGTTAGTCTAGTCTTATCAAATATCTAATAATTGTTTCAATGCTAAATCCCCATTATGCAATTGAAATTTAGTTTAAACTTACGTGACACTCCGTTCACTGCGGGATTGTTGAAGGGCTCTGCACAAATTTGGATCTATAATACAAGCAAAGGATACAGTGTAAGTGGTATAGCAAATATAAAAATCAAGATAGTTAGCAGCTTACCTGGACACAAGTCTAGAGCACATTGAGATTTCTTATTACGAATCGTCATATCAGCACCATTCGCCGCCAAGAAGATGGCAATTGAAGCGGAAGACTTTCTATCGGAAGCAGCAGGTCCCAGTCCAATGATAAACTTTAGAACAAGATTTTACAAAAATTATATTCAATAGATTCAGCGCATTTTTCTATTTGCGTACAGTTTCTCTTCCAGGAAAAATGCTTGAAATTGACTTCACGGAAAAAAAAATCAAAGAATGTCGCCTTTTGTACACTTATCCATAAATATAACCGTCATTGTCGCCATTCTCATCACCACCGTCTTTCTTGTCGCTTTCTTTCACACCAAATTCGTTTCTTTCTTACTCACACTGAGCAGTACAGAACGAAATCATCCCAAGTGTGTGTCAATG
Source organism: Willowsia nigromaculata (assembly GCA_034700605.1). Taxonomy (NCBI): domain Eukaryota; kingdom Metazoa; phylum Arthropoda; class Collembola; order Entomobryomorpha; family Entomobryidae; genus Willowsia; species Willowsia nigromaculata. Next base: position 16,525 of record JAQIXX010001715.1, on the reverse strand, counting down.
TAAATAAGCGTGATGTAAGTAAAACATAGTGAAAGCTTTAGGATAGTTTCCTTCTTTCACACAATTCACATCTTCCAATTTTCTATTTGTACGTGATATATTCATAAGCCACTTGACGCTATACCATGAGCTGACGGCCTGACATCACTTTTTCCCAATTCATGCACACAAAATAGCGTTAACCCACCATTCCTCTCTATCCATACATAGATCCTATTTTATTTACAACATTGCACATTTTGAAGCAATGCCGTCAACTTTGTTAAGAAGGAAGTGAAAGCGGAAGGGTCACAAGTGCACAATTTTACGATCATTCCCTTTCACTCTCTCTCTCATTCTTATTCCAATTGCAACTTTTTTCTCTTTCCCTCATACAATCCATTCGCCATTAAGATTCAACACTAGTTTTTTTTTCTTTCCTTTGCATTAGCACCAACATAGCATTTCCTTTTATTTTTGGTGCTACACAGAACGCAAATCTAAATGCAAGAGAGAAGAAAGCAATAAAGATCTTGACTGTTGGGTGGACATTTACAGAAACGCCCCGACATATCCGTTCGTTCTTTGATATGGGTGGCCTGCTTATTGTGAGATTTTTGAAATATTTCATAAACAAACAATCAAATCACACGTCTAGCTTAATTGTCTTTAAAATTTTGCATAGCATTTTGTTTCATGCATCTATTTTCATGTGGTTGGCTTGTAAAAAGATACACACGTTTATAGTTGTTGCAAAAATCCAACACAAATTCTTTATAAAGTTGCTGATTCAACTGATGACTCTTTGACTGTCTGCGTATAACTTCTGAAAAGGTAAGTATTTGAAAAAGGAGGATCTTTTCTTATCAGGAGAGAGAAAGCGAACCGACCTTGTTGTAGTGTACCTTCTCGACAGATCTGAAGATCTCATCTCATCATGTCCTTTTACTTTTACACAAGCTCCCAAGGGAATTTAACAAGACATACGTTTAGAGCATATAATTCCATTAGGCAGATCAAGTTGCCTCTTTTACCATTTCCTCCTCGTTTCCCGATTGAGAGATGGGAATAAGAGCTGCTGCCTTATTCATAAAGGTAGCGAGAAACCATGTACATTGTATAAGTGCACACGAGGAATAAACATACTCGTATGCTAATGTATTATTGCTGTTTCTTCTTCTCCACCTTTCACATTTTCCAATTGAGATTTCCATATGTACATTTATTCATAGGAAACAAAAAATAAGGCCATTGTGCCGCACTGTATTAATGTACTCACCAACCCATTTACGTTAAGAGCAGGAAGTTGGAAGTCAACAACATGAGATATTCATCTGCTTACTTAGAATTGCAATATGGCAAACATGGCCACCCACATACATGCACAACGAAATGGATCAGATCAGTTTTGTCCCCATTGGATGGGAAATCGGATGGATGCCCAAAGGGAACTACACGAGACATTCTCAACCTAAAAGAAGAACCTGGCGCATGCATATGCCTTTTGTGCAGCACTTGAATTGCAGAGTGAATGGCAGCTCTTAATTTTCCATCTGTCTCAACGACTAAATTGCTTTCCTCCTTGTCACGAAAAATATTTCAGCAAAAACATGATCAACAAGAGATTATACTAACATTTCATAATTTTTTATCATCATCCTTTCATCGTCAACTTCAATAAAAAGTAGAAACAATCTCTGAAAGGGATACACCGTCTGTAACTCCCGTTTTTCTTCCTCTCTTGACATCAAGAAATGGGAAACTTGACAAATGGATCAAAATAATAGAAAACTCGACCTAAACAGGAAGCGTTTGGAAATGGGAGTATACGGAAACTTATAAAAAACCTGTTTAAAGTTACACTTTTGACATTAATCAGCAAGAAATAAGACAAATGACGAGGCTGTTGATGATGACGATTTTATGAGGATCAGGGCGAGCACTAGCAAAAAAACAACCTTTATGACCCGTGCACCGTCAAAACAAACTACCTAATATCACAATTTTCATTTTCTTGTTTTCCTTTTTAAGCGTTTCCACAAGACTAAGTAAAAAGAAAGGGACAGTGTGCTAACACAACTTCGACCTTTGCCATTTCCAAGCAAGTTTTGTAGCATCCAAAAATTGCTCTTGGTTATCCTATGCCGTCATCAGTTTTATAGCAGTAACCATTTAAACAGCACACTAGAGAAAAAGAAAATCATTCTGAAAATTCTACCAATGTATTTCTACAACATGAAAGTATGGTGGTAGCAGCGGCGTCGGCATTGGTGAATATCTTTTGCTTGGTTGTAAAAGAGACACTCCAAAGGCGCTCTAACGAGCACGCATTATACATTTTTTCCAAATGAATAAAAACTCCTTTAAAAAACTTTTTCCCTGGAAGAAAAATCTACAGAGAAGGAAAACTTTTTTTTTGAAAAGACTACTGTGCTTCTTGCTACTTTTTCCTTCTCCTCTTCTTATTCTTATATGGTATCTGACTTACCTTGCTGACATCCTGATGAACATCCTGAAGCTGGCGAAGTTGAGAGAGAGTGTGATGACGCAAAGCTTCATGGAGTGGGGTATCTCCATCCTTGTCAGCTAAATTGAGATTTGCACCCGCCCGGACCAACAGCTGCAACAAATGATAGCCATATTAGGTAAGTTAAGTAAAAAATAGTATTACAAAAAGAAAGAGAAAAAACTGCTTGCTTCGAAAAACGAACGCAATCTTTTTTACTTTTCGCTCTCTTTCTCTCTCTTCATTTAATTTGCTTTGGTGGCATAGTACAACACTGCTCGTACTGCTAGAAGCGTAAAGTTCTAGTATAAAAATCTTGGAAATAGGACCCATAATAACGTTAAACCTAGACTTTGTGCAAAGTCTCCACATAATAGTAACAATGATGATGATGACAACTAAGATGGCAATATTACCACCACTGCTTTCTTTTTTTACTCTCTAGTTTTCTCTAACGTTTACTTTCCGCCACTCCTTTTCAACTTTCACTATAGTGCTACTTAACTTTGTCGTCTTTCCCATCTCATCAGGTTCCGCCACCTGTACATCAGCAAAAAACCACTCCCTCTCCCAACACTCGATAACACATGACAAATAAAATGAACAAACATCTTTCCCATGATTATCAAAACTACCAATGTAACAACAACAAACAACAGAGAGGAAGGGAATGGGGAGAAAGTAGTTGGGAGTTTTTCCAAGGAATACTAGTCGTTAAAAGTTGAAAAGCACCGGTAGACCCATTCAGTCTCATTCATAATACAAACTAAACTGAACACTTAAAACTAAAATGAAATATATTTTAGTCAAAGCAGCAACAACAACTAGATAATTACACTGCTACTTACTAACCTCACCCCCGTAACATCCTAACACCATCTTCGATATGATTATAATTGCTACCATTGTACCATTTTCTTATACATTCATCTTGTAGATGAGTTCCATGTTTCGTGTTTGCGTCATTTGTGTTTAATTTGACCAAAAATAGCATCTTTCTTATTTCTTATGTCAAAAAACGTTAAGTAGGTACGTGCGTATAATAAGCAAAAACTAAATGTGAACATTCTCTTTCCCCATCAAAAGAAAGCGGCAGCAACATTTATATGGAAGGATTTCTTTCAACATTTACCCACCGCCGCTCAAAAAGATGAGATAATCCTCTAAAAAAAGTCACAACTGATTTTAGAAACTTTGTAATGTAATATGCAGAAAAAAACCGTAATAAAGTCAGAGAAAAAAAGTTATTCTCAAGGAGGAGGTGGATAACGGATAAGTATGACGAAGGGCTTCCAGCAAAGTACTAACGGCAAACAACAAAACAATATATTTTATGGTACGTTCATAAAACGAAATAATTATTGTAGATTGTGTGTAGTCTTCTTCCTTTCTCCTTTTCACTTGAAGTTCTTTTTGGAAGGAAGATGTAAAAAACAACCAAGCCACCCATCCACATTATTATTATTACCGTTGTTTGCTATTATCATTATTATGCATGCTGCATGGAAGAAAGAAGATTTTCTCTCATAAAAAACTGCAACGTTTCATAAAAAGTGCGCGTGGAGACGGCACGGATATATTTTGTAATATGAAAAGTCATGAGTGTACAAGATGAAAATATACCTATGCATACATTAAAAGGGAGAAGCTTTTCGAACACCGTCACTATATTCCATCCCCGCTTAAGCCCTCCAAAATACTATACTAGACAGCAGCAGTGAAGCAGATAGAGAAGAGGATTACTCGGTCGCTAACTTTGTTAGTGTACTTTCTCCTCCACACATAGAGCTACTTATGCATGTAAAGTAAAAACAAAAACAGTGAACAACAAGAAGAATAACAGCATCAGAGAAGAAAAGCCAGTTTCTTTGTAAAAATGAGTTTATTATATTCTTTTCTAGTGGCTTTAGTTTTTCCCTTCTTTCTACCACAACAAGATTACCAAAAACGACGAGAAGAGTTTTTGTTGTTGGTGAGGTGGTAGCGGTGGTGGCAGGCTTCTTTCGCCAGTCTTTTTCCATCTACCAGCTTCCGTGCGAAAAAAAGTTTAAAATTGGAGTTGAGAGAGAAAAGATAAAGTTGAGTTGTCACTTTTTTATGGCTGCTACGGCTGTGTAGTGACAAGGTTGAAAATTACTATCTCATCGTCAGTTCTCTCAGCAGAATTATCATCTTTGTTGCACTGGATAACAAAGTGAACATGAACAGGAGCAGCATAGATACAACACGAAATATTATGATGCACAGCAGCAGAATGCTGAAAATTATGGAGATGAAACAGGAAAAAGTCAAAGCAGATTAAATAGAACATAAAGTTTGTACTACATTTAATAACAAGGTGGATGTGTTCTTTATGCTGCTGCTGTGCTCCTGGTGGCTGTAATATTGTCGCATGATGCATATTTTTTAGTTTTTCCCATTCCCACCTGTCATATAAAACGGCAAAAAGTAAATTGCCTACACCTCTTTGTACATATATTCCCTTTGCTGACAGACGATGAACTCATCACTTTCCACGGAGTAACGGAGCCATACATACCCTTAAACCCGTAGATTCTATGTTACCGAAAACCACAGAACGAACGCCACCCACACTAACGTTTCTTTTGATTCTTTCATAAGTTTCAACTAGAGAATTTATCGTTTTAAATTTAACCAGGTATCCATTTCCATCCTTTATTCGCTTTCTCTTGCTCAATCAGTCATTTACTCATTCATCCATCCATCCAATTTGCAACGACCATAAATAGAAAAGCTCAGGTAAGCAAGGTAGAGTGTAATATGCTGAAGTCTGCGAAGACGCAATCGAGCGTAAAATCAGACGAACCGAAACTTTAACCAGAGTTGAAGAGTTCTGAAAATAATATGCCGAGTTTCTGTTGCCGACAGTAGGGTACCCGTACTTCGTCTTATCATGCCCTGTTTATTTATCCGCTTGTCGCAGTTTTACAAAATTTTACTTTTACCGATAGATAGATGATGTGCAAACAGCCAGCATTAATCAAAAGGTTAGCCATTGGATTGGAAAACTGTGGGATTACTTTTATAATGTCTATTCATGACCACCTCACACCGTTAGTGGCAGGTGAATTACTACAGTTCTAGTTTTTAATAAGTCGTGCTCATTGCACGATTGTACGTACGATTGATTGCAATACTCATCAAACTGATTCATAGTTTTTATAGTTAACATTCGATTCTCTATATTATATTATTAATGGCCACGCCACGATCGTCGCAGCTTTGTTCTTTCCTCTCAATGCAACATCGTCATCGTCGTATCGGTTATGTTAAAAGTTCAAATCGCACGCAAGAGAGCCAACTCAACAGAGAGACACGCGAAGAGAAAGAGAGGAAAACATTTTACAAAAGAGAGACATGCCAGAGGCAGAGAGCAGTCAGACTTTTCATACTACAGAACAAAAGCTTTTAATTGCATTTTCAACCCTGTAAATGGGCCTAATTTATGTATTCGTATAATATCATTATCATTTCTATAACGCTGCATTATTGATATGCCCTTTTATATTAAACTGGATGTGCATAATTATTAATTTAATAATATAACCTCTCTACATTCATTTGCTTATTTAGTTTATGTTCTACACTTCCATTCTCATTAGCCAACTTCAACGCGTTTTCTCCCGTCGTATTCACTACTCCACCACAATTACACTTAATAGTATATACTAACGACTATCATCGCCTCATCGTCCATTCAGCCAAAAGGAAGAGGAAGTTGAACAATATTTGAAAAGCTTTAAAAGGGCTCCCATAAAATAAACATGCGAATGAATGAACAAACGTGCGCTGCTCTCAATGCGATGCTACACACTCTTTCAATTCAATAGAATCAACAAAGCCGACCCATTCAATTCATTTTTGTTTTCACAACAATAAATAGTAAAACGCTATTCTGCTTTGATTATTGTTATTACTAGTTTACTAGCACTATCATCATCACATCGTCACTGCCGCCGAAATAGTAAATGTGTAATGTAGAAAAATATGAAATAATGATTTCTCCGCCAAATACTTGAAACAAAAAACGCCCAACATAATGTATAACCAGCTATATGCTTTCTAATAGATTTAATAAAATTGAATGTATACACACATTTTCCACTGTATTTTTCTCTCGTTTCCTACTTTTTTCGTAACAGCTCCCCAACTACAATTTTCGACCATTTTGTGAGAAACACGCCAAACTGGCCAAGACAAGCGTGGAAGAGAATGCGAGAGAAAGCTAGTGAGCTTAACCCATAACTGCTCTGATTTCTTGCCTTTGAAAAATACCCAGCTAAAAAGCTAACCAATCTCAGCAAACAGCAGCAGTAGCAAAAAAATAGTTTGTAGTCCCAATATAGTTCCGGATCTAATCTAATACTGCCGCTCTACTGCTGACTAACTAGCAGAGAGAGAAAGAGGGAAAACAGGGGAAAAAACTCCACCAAAGTCCCAAATAAATAAATCGAATGTGCAATAAATCAAAGAAAAAACGGGAAAGAAGACAAAGTAGTATATAGTCTTTCCATTTTCGTGCTACCTCTACAACTACACATTATAAGACTTTCCAAAGCAGCCTTGCTTTCTCCCGACTTGACTTACCCGAACTATCTGTGCATGTTGGCGTTCCACAGCCAAATGTAGAGCCGTCTGCAAATTAATGTTTTGTAGATCCAAGTTGGCTGACCCTTCACGAACCAACAGCTCAGCAACCTGTGTGGAATCAAAGAAGAAAAAAAAAGTATAAAAAATCTCTCTCTTCGTGTGTGTAGATGTAAGTAATACGAACAAACATCAATATCAAGTTAACTTGATGAAAGACTAGACAGCTTGTTCTAACTTCAATAAAAATATTATGCTGGCTTTTTCTCTCTCCTTTTTCCATTTTTTTCTCTTGTCCTGCTTATTTGCTCCTTTAGCTCCTATTGACTCTCGTTTACACTCTAATATATTTACGGTGAGAAAAACGTTGGGTGGATATTGAAGATACAAGAGAGATGAACGGAAGGAGACTATAGATATTGACTTTACACGCACATAACAACAACGTTTCACCACCACATAACCATTCCCATTCACCATCATCATCATCATAAGCTGTTCCAGAAAGACGAGGAGTAAGTAATGAAAAGAAAAAAAGGAAGGCATTCATTCATTTATTGATACATGTGTAAACATATAAATTGTCTAGCATCATATATTAATATAGATATATCGGTGTTATCCATCCCTGTCAGTTTACTACAAGAGTAGCTATATGTTCATATGCCACCCACCACCACCATCATTGTGAAGAACAGCTAAACCACGTCAATGTCAAATTGCTACAAAAAATAGAAGAGGAAGAGAATAGGCGAGTGGGAAAGAAACAAACGATAAAACATAATATATCACGTCATGTTCCTTCGTATACGAGAAATACATACAATATATTCAGAAGTCACTCATTAACTTTTAAAAAAAAATACAGACCAGAAGGCAAAAGCTAAAATGCCTTGTAGCAGAACAATATGCGCATATACGAAAAAAGAACACAAGGGACAAGAACGTGATGATCATGATGAGGGAGAAAGCAAGAGAGGGAAAGTAGTAAGCGAGCTATTAAGTAAAGAACCATGAACTCATGTTTCCTCCTTCCTCCTCCAAAAAATATATTTCGCTCTGCAGCAGCAGCAGCAGCAGCAGTGGCAGCCATAACTTGATCGTTTGTCATGAACTACAGAGTATGACAACCCGAATGCGAAAGAGCGAGGAGCACACTAGAACAGCAGTGCTCTCACATCACAGACAAAATCCATATTTATTTTCCCTTTTGATTCATTAATTTCCTGACACTACTTCATATCAACAAAATTATGAAAATGACAGAGGGTTTTCAATCACTCAGCGATTACAAGCAGGGCAAAATTAAAGAGGAGAAAAGGACATACACTGCATGAAAATCATGTGTAGGAAACACAACACGCGTAAGCCGGGATAATTCTAATTCTAACAAAATAGCTAACAGGCATATAATAATCCAACCACTACAGAGGAACCTCGACAGTGAAAGAGTATTGAACTGGAATACGCATGATGGATCGCCTATCTAACTCATTTTAAATGATTTTTTATGGAAAGGTCTAGAGTTTTAATTGCCCCCATAAAACAAGGGATTGATTAATATGTAATGCACAGTTCTACATTGTCATCAGTATTCTTCTCTTGTCGGTATTGATTTACATGGGGAAAAATTTTACTCCCCAAAAACTCTATAGAATCCAAGTAAGTTTGTTAAGACCTGCATGTACTCATTCTAAACACACAGCTTTATTAGGTCGGTTTGTCATACCAAGATCCAGTAAAGATCATCGTCATCATTAATTGCATTGGTGAAGGTATATAGCCATAAAAGTGAGAGTCTTAAATTATATAGGGATAGTAGGGAAATCCTCGTGTCTCCACAAAATTTGAGCATCCCAGAAAAAAACTCAAAACTCTACAACAAAATAAAGGTTGGATTTTCCTACCGAATTGGAAATACTGGTGAAAGTAAAAGCAGCAACAGCAGAAAGAGAATCAGCAAGCAAAGCAAGAACTAACCAAACCACAAAGCTGAATCCCCATTTACTTTCTAAGCACATCCGCATAAAACACACAGAAGAACAGAAAGCCTTCATAGACCAACAAAAAATTTCCTTCTCCAATTCCTCTTCCCTGTTTCATCCATACCCCAGAGAAACAAAAGAGAAAGTAGTAATAATAACAATAATAACAATCTACGTATGAAGTTAAATGGAATGTTGGAGGTGGTGTAGACCTAACAGCAGACCATCATCGTCAGCACATAGTTTCAGAGCCTCCGGTACTAGGGCACATAACCAAGACCAATAATACCACGACTAATGCCAAAGCCAACAGTCTAACCCAACCCGAATGTAGTGTCTTTGGTGATCAGATCACATGAGACTACTGGAGAAAGTAAAAGGAGACTATGTGTAAAGTCAGCACAAGGAAAATAAGAGGCAGACAAGTAGACGTAGAAGTACAAAACAAAAAGAGAGAAACGATGTACGACAATAATAATAATAATATGATTCTCTCTTTTCGCTCTTTTGTCTCGGTAATTCATCTCATGTCTCTAACCTCCATTGACATTTAACATTTATTCAATTTTCATTTAATTCATCGATTACAAATTATCCTCATGTTGGTTTTTCTCCACGCTTCCCTTGTCACACACTCATATGTCTTGAACTCTCTAGCTATAGAGTTTCTCCGTCCAATCAATTTATTTTCTCCTTCACGCACATTTGCGGCCAACCCATCCCAAAATTCTAACAGACGTTCATAAAATCCCTTCCATGTTATGTACTTATCCTCACATTCAACTAAAATCATCATAAACACAAATGTGGTAAACAAGTGAAAACGGAAACGTTAACATTGTATATATGCAGAAGATGAGTACACAAAACAGAAAATCCAACAATTGATGTAATTTTATTTCCGTTTTCAAAGAGGCAGCACAAAAATAAACTCTTGGAAAGAAAAAAGAAAATCCATGTCGCAACTGCTATTGTCAAGTTATCAAGTCTGACATGAGAGAATGAATTGAATGAGTTGATGAAACAAAGTGTGTAAACCCTTTAACCCTCTATGCCAAGCTAAGATTTGCAACATCGTATAAGTTCAAGTCAGTCAGCCCTTTTCATCTCTTTACACTTTTTTCTCTAAACTAGTTCCGTCTTTGTTTCTCATAAAATATCAACATGCATGCGTACCCAAGCTAGCATACAATCACACACGTATAATAACAGTTTCGTAAATTTCATTTTTTTCTTTCACTCTAAAAACTGAACTTTTTTTCACTTTTCAACTTGAAAATTCCCTTCCTACAAATATACATTTCCTACATGCATACACCCACATTATGGCCGTTCTGCATACGCCCCACGTGCGTCCCTGATAAGAAGATATTGTGCACGTAAGTATTTATAGTCCATATTAAACGCAATGCAATAATGCAAGCCAAACAGTCAAAGGAGAGAGTTTCCTTTGGTGTTGGGACTAGTTGGGAGTTCATATACCGCATCTTCCCTTCACGTTCCTAATAAGTACCTACACAAGAGTAGAAGAATATTATGTCTATACCTAGCTATTGAGCACATACCCAAGTGCCGTCGTAATATCTCACAGGGATACATGCCAGCAGCCACTAAAACCGACGTGAGCCATAAATTATCGCATAAATTGTACCAACAAATAAATTTGGTTACTCACTACTCACTTCTACTCTACTAGTTCAACAACGGCTCTCTCTCTGTTTCCACCACTTCCATTCAGCTGCTGCTTCTATATAAAATACTTATACGCTCATCTTATAACAAAACTTTCTATTCTCTCTTGAAAATACTTTTTGAAAAAGTTTTGCAGGAGGCTTACAGTTCCTCTTCTTCTTATTCCTCGTCTTTTCAACGTATCAGCGTACATTGTAAATATTAGCGCGCGTATGTGCCTTGCCTTATCGCCTGTAATATGAGTCTCTGCGCCTATAAATTCTCCATAATGTTGGCAGAGGGGAGGAGAGAGAAGAAGAGGAAAGGACACTGCTGCCATTCTTCCCTTGAATATTTTGAAACAATTCAACCTCTCTTAAATTCCCATACACAAAGTGTAGTCTGATGGCTGTACATTATTACAGAAAGTAATAATAATAATAGGAGTAATAATGATGCTTTTCAAAAGCATACAAATACCAGTGAAAACACATAACCATTATCCCAGCCCAAACCTATATATTTATTATCCAAAATAAGCCTTTCCTTTTTGTAAACATATCTCTTCACGATATTTTCATCAAATCGTAAATTACCCGGTACCAAACAGCCCAGCAAGCCAGAGCTTAAAGCTCTCTTCTCACTCCTCTGTTCCTTTTCCCTTTTAAATCTCTCTTCGAATTTTAGAAAAAAAGCATATGTGCAGTCATTTCTCTTCTTCACCTTTTCAATAACAAATCATTTTCCACCGCTTGTTCCCGCTTAAGCAGTAACAGTGTCGCAGCAGCCACATCTTCTTCTCTCTTTACACACACGTCAATAATATATTTTATGAATGTACGCTCAAATGCCACTACTCGACTCTCAAATATTATGTAACTGCTGCTACAACGGTAAGTACATTTGAATGTTGACTTTACCCAAAAAAAATGTCAACCGTACAGAGAGACACAGATAGACTTTTGTACTAACCTACACACCATACGATCACCAGTGCTCTTAAAGTGCTGAGTACGGGAAACAGGAGAAAAAGTGCCCCGCAGGAATAACTTTTGGACCATTAACAGTCTCCTTCGCCGCTCTTTTTTCTCATTCAGTCAAACGCACACACATACCATCTCTTTATTTCAACTTTTATTTTCTATGAGCACACGTAAAACTATGGACATTTTTTTCTCTTTTTTGGCGTGTGTAACGTAAATATCGTCATATGAATCTTGATGTCTCAGCAGCAGCCTCCTTTTCCCGAACAAAGTCTGTAATACTTGCAATGTTCTTCCCATCATGCATCTGATGCCATTTTCTCCATTTCTCTGGCAAAATGAATGACAAACTTTACGCTTTCTGATCCCAATCGCTATATTCCATATAGAATCAATACTCAAAGCTTTAGCTCTCCACCTCTCTCACAGTCATAAACGTGCTCGTGTAAAAATAGCAGTAATGCTGGGGAGCTTCTTCCCATGACGCGATTGGAAATCGAGACGTAGACATAAGTATACACACAAACTGCCATTTTTTATTACATATTTTTCTTCTTTATTTTAAGTAAAATAAAAGTAAAAGGAGAGCAAAGTGAAGTGTACAGAAAGTAAGTACTTCACTATATGTACACGTCTCTGCTGATGCTCCTTGCATGCCCCTTCCTCTGATCTCTCTAGTGTGCTTGTCTAGTGTGTTTGCATGGTGCGATGATGGTGGTTTTTCTAGAGGCACTTCAAAGGCAAAAAAGCAGAAGAAAAAAGGTAACAAAAAAGCCGCTTAAAACAAAAAAAAATACCTTTGACTTATTTCCAGATAAAGTAAGGAAAAGAGGGGCAAGTAAAGTACTTGAGACATACCAACATGTAGATAAACGATAACGTAGCAAAAGTAAGCAGGTGGATGAAAGATTCCCTATGTAAGGCGTTTTTAAGCCACCAACTTTCAAAAAGGGAACCGAATCTGGTGAATTCCGGGGAGAAAATAAGGAATAGTAAGATAATGCATTTCCCCCTTTACAATCAATCCGATTATTTTTCTATTTTTTCACGTTTGTACCACCCAAGTTGCTGTATCATACGTCTAACATGCGCTACGGAGAAAGGACTTAAATTCGGTTATCATTCATTTAGCCAGTCATCAAATAATTAATTCTTAACTCAGCATGAGCCAACTTAGAAAGAGAAAACTAATATTGTCAAGAACGAGTATATACTATATAGACTACAATAAAAGCTCTCAGGATTCGTCAATAATTAATATGAATGTCTATATTCCTCTGCTCATTTTCTTTTCCAGTGGGAAACGAGCCGTAAAGATACATATAGGGAACGCACCTGTTGTATGTTTTATAAAACATTATTATTATATAATACTGAAGAAAAAAAAGGAGAAAGTTAACGTAAAATTCTTGAAGAAGATTATAATAAAGCCAGCCGACTCTCTCCAGGGAGAGCATACACATGATACCCTATTCATAATAATAAAAAATATAGTTGCATGTAAGTTCACACACAATCTGCATGCCTACACACACACCGTTTCATATCATAAAAGGAGGAAAATTAGGCAATCATTTTTCATTTACCTCAACATGATTGTTCAAAGCGGCAAGATGGAGTGCAGTGTAGCCATCATCCTTCTTCTCATCCACCATCCACGCTCGAGGCAGTTTTTGCAACAGGATCCGCATTGCACTGAAAATTTCAAAATAAATTATTCATTTCCCCTTCTACATCTTGCATCATCATCATCATCATATCCTACACCACTACTACTACCACACTATAAAACCATCCACCCTCGTTTTGCATATACACATGTACATACGTAATGTAAAATTTTCATGTTGCCAAAAATATGCCATAAAATTCCAATGTATTTTACCATCAACCACCACATGCCATGGATCCACTTTCTTCTTCCTCATCTTTCTACTGATATGATAATAACATGTCCATCAGTCAGTTGTTATTATTATTATTTTTACATCCACACCATTTCTCTATCTCTCCCTCAACCACCACACTAAAATATACAGAACAGCCAAAAAACTTTCCTCTTTCTTGGCTTCCTGTTTTCCTGAAGTCACTCATAGTTTCTCCAAGAATTGCTTTGAAAACTCGCCATATAAATAAATGAGACTTTTTCAAGATGAGGATGATCAAGTAGTTGTGTATACCGTTTTCCAAAACTTTGCTAAGTATATGCGCACATGCACCCTAAATCATTCTTTTTTGTTGAGTATTTTCTCTCTCATTCGCATCATCATTGTAATAATACTACTACTACAGTACACACTATTTCTTCTCCTTTAAAAAATAAAAGTTGAATGAAAGAGGAAAGTCTGTAATATAATATATTTTGCTACATAGCAGAGCATATTTTGCTCACATGTGGTACTTTTCTCTTTTTCTGTTTCCTTCCTCTTCCCTCTGCTTCCTTCTCCTTGTGCCACAACAACTTTCATAATTTATTATAGCCAGTCAACCCAAGGTCCTAAACGGCCTTTTATTGCCGTTCTACTCATCTTTAATATGGCAAAATTCTTTCTGATTTATTTAGTAGCAATTCTCAACAACATGCGCCCTACTACAAACATTATATGCCCACGTGATATGATGATATATCCAACCGATTCCATATTCAGCAGAAGAGAAAGCATATCAAGAGAATTTTCATGTTGCAGCTTCAGTTTCTTGGAATCGTCGCTATTGCTGTCGCCGTCATCATCATCACAATGATTATCTTTATGAAATAATAACAACCTTGCAAAGTGCATGCGTACACATTTAATTTTCTTAAATTTTAGGATTTTTAACTGTATATCAATATCAACAACCATTTAGTATTTTCCGTCACAGATAGGAAGACCAATAAAACTCAAATAGCAAGAGTGGATAATACGCAACCATTAACTTTCCTTTTTATTTTTTTGTATCTATGATTATGATCAATTGATGCGATCTTAAGATTCTCTGGGTAGACGTAGTAATTTTCCAAGTAAAAAAAATTAATGACACAAATTATACGTGTTTCTGAGGGAACGCGTGTGCTATATACATGTAATTTTACGGAGGTTTTAGGTAACAGCCATATTCCATACGTTTTATTGTTCTTACGAGTTGGGTTGCACACAGCTGAACGACCGTTTATTTTTGAAGAACCATTGCCAATTTTAATATCTTTCCAAAGTAATATTCGATATTGAACAAAACAGTCGGTTATTATTAGCTCTAAAAGTGTCTCTACAATGTTTTCCTACTTTATCTTGCATATTATCTTCCACTGCTTGCGAGTAAGTAAAAAAGGTAGTGGGAGGAAAACTACCTGATCTGGTTCCTTTGCTGATGCTGCTGAGAATATCGAGTATTAAAGAAGCTGAAATTGGAGACGAAATCTGATGACATTTGTTCCCATTATCATTTTTATGATCGTTTTTCTCATAATCTCAGCTTTCTCTCGAGCTCATCTACCCATTTAAGCTGAGCAAGAAGAAAAGGAAAACGACCACCAGTGAATTAAACTTTTGCCTTCTTTCATTACTCTCATCTCGCATGCTACCACTATACCAACAATGTAGCAGCGGCGTGATCATCAGCGGCAATATAGGTACTTAGAAAAAGATGCGCCTCCATTCATTTTAACTTTTGCTATATTACTTCCACTTACCATTTCCACTACTACATTACAACCGAGCCCCAAGAGAACAGAGAAACACTAGCTGATGTTATGATGGTGGGACGAAAGAGAATGAGTAACATTTTTTGAGAGACTAAGAAAGAAAGAAAGCATCAACAATCTCCTTCCTTTTTTTCCTTTTCATAATTAAAACGAGTGCTCATTAGTTGCCCGTTCAGAAAAAAAGTGGCAACAAAAGAAGCAAAAATAGGAGCAATTTGAGGCACCTTCCCATGCACTCATCCACTGACTAATAGTTATAGTTGCAGTGAATGGGAATTAGCAAATTAGTGAGCAAAGTAGAAAACGAAAGAGAGTAGACGAAGCAAAAGCAACATCAACCAGAGTCCTACAAATAACAGACCATCTCAACTCAGAGTATCTTCTTCACAATCATACACAAATATGTACACAAGAGCATGTACTTCTCAAATCTATGGACGGAGTAGAGTGAGTAATTTAAACAAACCTGGATGTCTCCTTATGCTTGCACACCTAGATACCACCATCTCACGCACAATAGCAACTACCTATGCACGGGAAGGGAACTAGAAAATGACAGCGAAAGGAAATGAGTTTTCTAGTTTTTGCTGTCAGTAATGATTCGCGACTTTATATATAAGTTGGCCACATTCAGCGAAGCGCCCTATTACTATAATTTTACAACACGGTGCGGTTAAAACTGACACATAAGCAAAAATAATTTTCAGTTCCAAACATTTTTACAAATATTGTCGTTTGTTAAATTTTCCATATAGTTTTTCATGACACAGGAGAATTCTCGTATAATACCTTTTCCTCTTCAGATTAAGGGAAGGGAAATTCGACGATTAGAGCATTTAAATACTTTCCTTACATATTTTTCAAGGATTATATTCCATTCCTCAGCTAACACAAAACGTGTAATAAACTCCCTTGCATATCTTTGAGACCAGTGATAAAGCTCCGTGTTTAATTTGACTTTTTAAAACCGCTTAACTCATTCTGTAGTAGGTTTTTCTTTCTGATTTTTGGTATCCGGACTTACGTTTGCATGGACTAAGTCTAGACGAAGTTTCAAAAATTTTGCTTCGGGGGAACATGGAGAAAAAATGTTGCAAATCTTTGAGACCAC